>WNWK01016962.1:0-43544 GCA_009830355.1 Cherax destructor
AAGAAATGGAATACAAATATGAGTGAGAGTGGCAAGAAATAATAACCGATGCCCCCGAACATCATACCCCCTTACAGAGACAAAACTCACGGGGGTGAAACCCCAGATTTAATCTTCCTGTCTGGTTTGTCCCCCCAAAAAAAGATAGGGGAAGAGGGAAAAGGGGGGAGTTTCACAGCTCCCCAAAAACCCAAATTTTTTGGGGTGGGAAATTTTAGTTAGCGGTGTGCGGAACACTTGAACTGGTGGTAAAAAAATGAAGATGAACAACCCACCACCCAGCTGGAAGAAGACCAAAAAAAAGAATCGATGGGAAAAACAAAAAGGATTGGACATAAAAACCGGGGGGGGCCGGAAGGGCCAAAAAAACAAGTTCTTCATCAGGGAAAATTTTTTAAACCATAAAAAGACTGACTGGGAAAAGGGGGAGCCAGTGGAGGCCAAAAGAAAAAATTTTCCAAGTTTTTGGGGGTTAAAGGGGCCCAAAGAGAGAAAGAGGATGATGAACCAGCAAGGCTGGACCTCTTTTCCCCACATTGGGAAATCAGACATAGGGAATATCACACAAAAAACCCCCCCACCCCCTAAAAAAAATGTGGTCCTGAGTTTGAATATATATTAGAGTTCCAAAGGAGAGTGAAGCAGAAAGGACGGGAGAAGCCAAAATTAAAAGGTGACTAAATGTATGAAAAATTTCCCCAACATGAGATACAGTGGGTAAGAGGCTAGAGGGAAAGAAGAAAGAAATGGGGGAGCACTTGTCCACCGGTGGGGGGAGGCAGGGAAAAAATTAAAGAAACAACAGAAACAACAAAAAAACAGCCACATGAGGAAAAAAAACAGCCGGACGGGTTTAAAAGGCAAGGAAGAATGGAGGTGCCTTTTCACAGGGACCGCCCGGGGAAGTTTTGGGGACCCCCAGCTCAAGATTCAGTGAGGATTCACAAGAAAAAAGAATCTTCCAGCAAAGGAGGGTGGATGCACCCCAAGTCACCCGGGGAAGAAAAACTGCTAAAAAATCTAGCATAGACAGGACTCGCAGGGGTTTTTAAAATTTGGGAAAAAACCCCGATTCAGGAAAAGGAAAGTTTTGGTTTGGAAAAATTGTGGATGAGGGGGAAAAAACCCCCCCGGTACCGTCACAGAACCCAAGACGTTTTGTAGTTTTTGGTTGAAAAATCATGGTGGGTGTGGGGGGGGGAGGGGGGCCTTTTAGGGGGTTCCCCCCGGGGCGGGGTGCAGTGCTCCTCTCTTAAGTGAATGTGACTGACCGGGCTAAGTCAAGGCTTTGGGTTTTTGCCGGGGGGGGGTTTGGCCTGCCCCCAAAGGGCCCAAAGGGGGCAGTATTCCATCTTTTTTTGTGTTCATGTAGTGATCCCCCAAGACAGTGGGCCCCCGACTTTTGGGGCCCCGAAAAAGGGAAAGGGTGCACTTTTGTGTGGTTAACAACATATCTCCAATAAATCTTTAAAAATTGGGGAAGCCTGACGTGGGGGAAAGTCAAACATAGTCCAAATTTTTTTAAACAGGAGATAGACAGGCAGATTAAACAGCAGCTCAGTGTGGCTGACATGTATAGTATGTAAAGGTATAGTAAGTTTTAAAAAAGGGTGGGGGCACCTAAAAAAAAAGGGGCTCTTCCCCGAAACCCCAAAAAAACTTCAAGGAAGGGCAATCCTGCGTCACTAACTCCGGGCTCTGCTAAAAAAAAGAAGTAACACAGGAGAGGGGGTAATGGGGGGGAAGTGTTTTTTTTGTACTGTGGATAGCTTTGGGGATCATTACCATATAAGATATTATTTAAAAAGTTGAAGGAGAAAAAAGGAATATCTATGAAAATAGGGGTGGAAATTTACCTGACAGGAAGGAAACAACGTTGGGGGACGTGAGGGGGGAGTAAGAGGGGGGCATAGTTGGGGTTCCGCAATGATAAACCCCGCCCCAAAAGGGCCCCAAAGCTGTTTTTTATTTAAAAGAATGACTTGACGGAAGGGATAGATTCAGAGGTGTCCCTGTTCCGGGGGTGTGGTCTGGAAAAGAAGAGGACAAAAGGCCGGAAACCCCAAGGGGGGTCTGGACAGGCTGCAAGTTTTGGAAGACAAATGGCTCCATGAAGCTTGGGAAGGCCAAAAAAACCCCAGGGTCAAAGACCACAAAATCACTCAAGGAAAAGGGGGCTTTGAACATATCTCCTGAGGCGCCCATCAACCATTCAGTTGATTTGCAATATTACAGTTTTGAGCATCTGGCAAACTTGAAAAAAATTCATACCTCTCCTCCCCTTTATTGGGGCCCCATTTTTTTTCCCCCTGTCCTCTTCTTTTTTTGGAAACCAACGTTCTCCTTTTTACAGACTCAGGGGGGGACAAAAGTAGTGTTAGGGCCGAAAACCCCCGTGATCTTTTTTATTACAGATCACGGTCATCCTGTTGACTTTTTTCTTCTGAAACTGTCTACCCTACTTCTAACCCCTTTACAGTCGCCGTCTGGTTGAATCTTTCCATAAACAACTTAAACAACTTTCTTTGTATGAATCTTAGTCGGGGTTTTCCTCTGAAAAGTTCCTGCCCCCTTACATTGAAAAAAAACTCCAAACTTCAGAACACCCTGACTTAACCTGATTTTTTTTTCCCTTCCCCCTTTTTCCCCTTTTCCCCTTTTCCCCCCTTTTTCCCTTTTTTCGTTTTTCTTTCTTCTACCTCTCTTTTTTTTTTTCCTCCCCCCCTTTTCTCGCCCCCGTCTGCTGGCCTAAAACTCCCTCCTTCTCTCCTTTTTGTTGCCCCCTCTGTCCTATGTGGGATTATTTGTGTATTGTTCCAGTCACGGTATTGTGCATTTTTTGTTATTTATGAACACTGCTGGTCCATAATTAATATTCTTTCTTCTTAATTCCTATTTCGTTCTTATAAGGCTGCTCTTATTGCTTCCATGCGTCGTAAGAATCAGTTTCGCTTTCTACGTGACTGTCTTGCTGAACAAGTTTTGCCGCCTTCCTTCTCCCATTTCCTAAACCCCATCCCACTGGGCACTCCCTTTCCTAATCATGCCCGTCTCCTACTTCAACAGCTCATTCTTTCTACTAAGTCTGAGGTTGAAGATGCCTTTTTTACTCTCCGTCAGCGTCAACATGCTCTCTTTGCTGCTCTTCCACAAGACCTCTGTAACCTTGTCACTACCATTGTTTTTGATACTGCTCGCCTGCATTCATAAATTCATTCTTCTAAACTACAGAACAAACTTCAGCGTCTCATCTCAGATAGTCCTTGGTCTAAATTCTCCCTTACTGACTGTGTTACCAATCTGTCTTGTCCCACTCTCTCAGCTTGAGCTTGAACTGCTTGGTTTTGGTCTTTCCTTTGCCACTTCACCTCCCCCTCGCGCTGGTATTGACATGATCAGCTCTTTTGATTCTTTTCGTCAGTCTCGCTCTCGTAATCTTCCTAACTTGTCCACTTTTCGTGACGCTCTCCTTCCTGCTCTTCAATCCATTGTGTGGCGAAACGTTTCCTCAATAAAGATACCCAATTGTTGCACATGTGTCTAATTTATCAATTTGTAGGTTCTCTGAAACTTTCATCTATATACCTGCGTGTTTCGGCTTGGTGAATATATATATAAATATACAGGTATGCCTTGTTACTTCTACTTACACTTAGGTCACACTACACATTCATGTACACACACATATATATATACACACCCTCTGGGTTTTCTTCTATTTTCTTACTAGTTCTTATTTCCTCTTCTCCATGGGGAAGTGGAACAGAATTCTTCCTCCGTAAGCCATGCGTGTTATAAGAGGCGACTAAAATGCCAGGAGCAAGGGGTTAGTGACCCCTTCTCCTGTATATATTACTAAATGTAAAAGGAGAAACTTTCGTTTTTCCTTTTGGACCACCCCGCCTCGGTGGGAAACGGCCGACGTGTTGAAAGAAAGAAAAGATACATAATATATATATATATATATATATATATATATATATATATATATATATAATATATATATATATATATATATATATTATATATATATATATATATACATATATATATATATATATATATATATATATATATATATATATACATACATACATACATACATATATATATATATATATATATATATATATATATATATATATATATATATATATATATATTAGCTTAAATTCTTATCTTACACTGAAATATATAAACATACGTATCTATATTCAAAATATAAGTGAATTTTCTTTTTGCACAATGAGTTTTAAATAAGACAGAAATATTAAATATTAAATAACCTGTACTCATTACTGTCCTCTGTTGTGTTCATTACTGGTTGACTAAGACACTTTAAGTATCTCATGATTACTTCATTTAATTCGTCAACAATGTTAATTTCAGTAAAATAAATATGGTCTTTCGGTTTTGCATTTTTCGTGTATTCTCAATTAAGTAGAATGTTTGCAAATTACCCATGTGAGGAATCCTTCATTCTTTCATAGCTATGATTAGTACCTCAATAAATGCTAGTCTGACAAGAATGTACATTGATGGATGCAATTGAGTGCCGAACTGTTACCTGAAAATTTCACCCTATGGAAACTCCTGAATTCCGCACATTGTCGTTCACCGAACTTCTGGTAAAATTTCATAAAAAAATTTGCAATTATAATGAATATAAGTAAATAATGAGTATGGGAACATGATGAAATACATTGAGATTTATGAATGGACCATCTGGAAAAGAGCAGATTCTTGAATTTGCCAGCAGGAAACTTACAGATTCTTGAATGGGCCAGCAGGAAACTTACAGATTCTTGAATGGGCCAGCAGGAAACTTACAGATTCTTGAATGGGCCAGCAGGAAACTTACAGATTGATGAATGGGCCAGCAGGAAACGGGGTGACTCATGACTGGACCAGCATTATTCATGAATTATTATGAGCGCACCAGCAGAATATATAGAGATAAAAGTATGAGTTATCAAGATAGTACAGATTAATGGCAAAAAATAGGCTGATGGCTGGAGAATGAAGAATGAACCACCAGGTGGTAGACGAGCTTCTGTGCCAGCTGTTCACAGCGGAGAGTGAAGAATGAGTCAGCAGGTGATGGAGACGTCTGAGAATGAGGACTGATCTAGCAGGAAAACCAAAGATGTGAAAATGCCCTTGAAACTCAATTGTAATATTGCTTGGAGATAAGATATATTTACAAAAGAATGATATTTTCAGCCATATTTTACTCTAAGACAATAAAAAATCAGTCTGAAATTGCATAAAATTTTATTGCGTTGTCTTTAGGATATGCTTATTACATATATATTCTTTATAGTGCACCTTAAGATTTTCATTGCTCTTCCTATTTGCAAATATTTACCCATCTTCTACTGTGCGAAAGTAAAAATATAGTAACGTCATAGGAGATGCAAGTAGACACTTGCATAACACCTGAATTAATCGACCACATTTCGACTCCAGTGACTTTTTCAATTCAAATCTTAAGTATTGAAAACAGTGTAAGACGAGGTAATTAAACCCTACGCCCAGAAGACGGCGTGAAGATGGATTCTAAGATAATGGAATCAGATGAAATGAATGAGTTGAATTCATCATCGTAGGTGGGTGGGGACCACTAGTGAGAGTCAAGTGTCTCACTCTCAGTGACTTCATCTTCCACGGAACTGAATTTAAAGTTTCACTGTCAAATGAAATGTCCAAATAGTAATGATGCCCAGATGGAACACATGTGTCTAATTCGTCTACGTGTCGGTATTGTAATAATCAATCCTTCCTCAGTGTTTACCAACAAGGTGTTATAATCAAGGAATTGATTTTTTAATGACAGTTATTATCTAGTCTGTGTAACTGACTTGCTGCAATGGCCGGCACTGAATGTTGATATTTCAAGAGTGATTATGGTAATTGTGACTTATTATATGTTATTTTGTGAATCAATATGCTGGTACGTATAGATTAATTAGCCATCATTTTGCCTTGTGTGCTTCCCAGTAAATCAGTTATGATAAACGGTTTGGAAAAAGGAAAGTTGAAGAATTGAGACACTTATGCAAAATATGGGAATCTTTATTGAAGAAACGTTTCGCCACACAGTGGCTTCATCAGTCAAATACAAAACAGGAAGGTATAAGGAGAGGAGTTTGAGACAATCAGTCCCTCAGCCTGGAATCGATGTGTTCAGTCCATCCCTCTTGTAGAAAGTACAGCATAGGGCCGTAGAAGTGGCTTATATACTGCAGTATATACCTTCCTGCTTTGTATTGACTGATGAAGCCACTGTGTGGCGAAACGTTTCTTTAATAAACATTCCCATATGTTGCATAAGTGTCTCAATTCTTAAATCAGTTATACCTTTCATGGCTTGATATAAATCACCAACCCACATAGGAAGAAATTTTCCTCATCCTGCTCAAAATTACTACAATGGAACACTTATTGCTAGTGGAGAATATTCAGAGAAGTATGAATCGTTATAAAATGAAATTACGCAGTTCACTTAACTCAAGATCTTTGGAAAGGGTGGAGGGGGCGTATTTCCTCCCCAATATAAACTTGCATTATTGACTCATACCCTCTTGGTAATGTAGAGGGCGAGTGTTCCTGGTGTAAATAAAGATTTTTGTCTTAAGCGTGTTGTGTTGAATGAAGAATGTGTTTTAGAAATCGTTAGCAAGACAATATTATCTTAGTGATGTGATAACCACTCTTGAAAGTGAGACTACATTTCTAAGCTTACTATGTACTTAACTACGTACTCTTACTCTCATTAACATTGGACTTATTACGTGTTAGGAGATGCTATATGTGTGGAACAAGCAATAATTTAAATATTTACTAAGAACACTGAAATACAGAAAGGCCTTTTTCACAAGTAAATAATTTTCGGCAACAAATATTGCAGTAAAACAATTTGGTTTACTTAAGAATACAATGTATAATTACCTGAACCCCAATATCTAAAATATGCTATTTTTATGTGATTAGAAATTTTTGTATTCATGAGTCAAAGAAATTGCTTGGTATAAATCCCTTAATCCAAGGTTTTTCTCACATTATGTTTGAGTCATACAGAGGGACACTTGAAAATATACATTTAAGTATATTGCGAGAAAAATATTTAAATGAATTAGAGAGAAAAAAATATAAAGCAAAAAATTCTAAAAGACAATTTAGTGAAAAATGCAAATTCTAATAATGCAGAATCTCGAAGCAGAACACAGAAAGACTGATGAGATATCCTACGAAGAGGACAACAAACATTCCCTGAAACAAAGAAAGATCATCAATATGCATAGTGTAGTAATTATTAATTTAAAGATAATTACAATTTCAGTTACAGATGCAGATTTTCAATAACAATTCATTGATGAGGAATTCACTCAGTTCTTTGACAAAGAGGAATCTTCAGTTTTCTGTTCAAATATTTCAGGCCTTATTGAACACATGGGGATGTCATACAAAGCAGATGAATGGAGACTCTTCACTGATTCTTCTAAAAGAAGTTTAAAGGCGGTACTTCTCTACAATGGCAACACAGCTGCAGCTGTGCCAATTGACCATAGTGTCCCAATGTCAGAAACTTGTGCAAATATGAAGACACTAATATATACAATCACAATTTTCTCATTTGTGGTGATTTAAAAGTTATTGCTCTCCTATTAGGTCTTCAAGGCGGATACACCAAGTATCCCTATTTTCTGTCTTTGGGATAGTAGGGCAGACAGCCAGCACTATGAACAAAAAGACTGGTCACCAAGAACCAGCTTCTTACCCGGAAATCACAACGTGAAAACTGTACCACTAGTTGGCATCAAGAAAATTCTGCTGCCACCACTCCACATCAAATTAGGGCTTATAAAAAAAATTGTGAATGCCTTGAACAAGAATGGAACTGCCTTCAAGTAACTAGAGTCAAAGTTTCCTCGTATAAGTGAAGGCAAGCTAAAGGCAGGAATCTTTGTTGGCCCTCAGATTCGGGAATTGATGAAGGACAAACATTTTGATGAAGCATTAGCAGGTGTCGAGGTGAATGCCTGGTTTTCATTCTAGCAGATTGTCCACAACTTCCTGGGAAACAGACGCTCCCCCGAATATGAAAAAAATGATCAAAGACCTGATTTCAAGTTTCCAACAACTTGGGTCTAGAATTAGTGAGATGTAGTTTTTGCACTCACATCTTGACTATTTTCAAAACAATTTTGGGGACTACAGTGAGGAACAAAAGAGCGATGGTTCCGTCAGGATATTTTCACCATAGAAACTCGATACCAGGGCAAATGGAATGTCAGCATGATGGCGGATTACTGCTGGTCATTGAAACGTAATGGTTTCGATGCACAGCACAAGCGAAAATCAAAGGTGGTCCTCCTTCCTTTGATTCAGTATGTAGGCTAACCATTAGAAGCATAGTTTTTAATAAAATCATTTGATTTGAATCATGTTGATTTGGAATTCATATGTTCTTAAAACTAACAGAATGTGCTTTTCCATGATTACTTGCCTAATTTTAATAAATTAACAATTTATAAAAAAATCACATATCCTTTCGTGATAGAGCAAAAGGGTTTAGATATTTACAATCAGCAGCCCAAGAATATGTAAGATCACAACCATGAATAAAAATAAAAATTAAAAGAATTCCAAAAGCAGACCAGTGTTACCCAACATATTTTCGGTAATTTTGCCAAAAAAAATTTACAATTTTTATAGGTCCTTGAAGATGTATAAAAAATTATAGGTCCCTCACGATGAGAGAAAGCTTTTGGAATTTCATTGTTTTTTTGTTTTTGTTTTTTGACAGTGGTTGTCTTGCATACGTATATTAATATGTAGCAACAAATAGATAAAACTGGTTAATTATCAAGTACTCATTAAAAATTAAGTCCTTTCTAAAATTTTATCTTATACATATAAAGATATATTTTTTTACATGTATGTTAATATAAAAAATAATGATTTTGTACCAAAAGCACCTTTGGAAACTTATCTCACCTTATTATAGCAATCACAATTTAATTTAGCCTAATCCAACTAAATATATTTTATATAAGTTTAAAATAATTTAATAATAAACAAACACAATTAAATATATATTTTTTTTTGTTAGATTCAGAATGAATTTTGCGATATTATTGCATACACTAATTTTCGCTTGCTTTATTTGGCAAGAAGAGCGTTGCTATTTAAGTCAAAATAGCTAGTTTTACCTATTCAGTACGACATATATATATTTATACATGTATGTATATTCTCATAAGGAGAGAATGAAAGAAGAGAGTGAGAAGAGGGAGGAAGAGTGTAGAAAATTAATTAGTACAGATATATTAACTTTGATAAATAAATTCTTTTTATTTATATGTGAACATATTATTTTTAAAAATTCCATTTATAATTTCATGATTACCCAAACGTTGTTGATAGAGAGTGGCTCATTGACCGTGATCTTGTTGGAAGAGTGTTTACATACAGTGGAGTTTGGATCCAGTTCTCTCTTCCACTGATTGAACAATCCAGCTTCCATGATCGACGTTATCCTGCAAAGCAATGAACACAATCATTATTATACTATAATGAAAAGTGACTTTTGTTTTGTATTATAAATTGTCTGTTATTAAATACCTTATCGAGCCCTATGATAATATTTTCCATCATTATTTCTCCTCTCTTTTACTGTTTCAGTATTGATTAAAGTTGTTTCCTTCTGCATTGGTCTCAGCGAATATTTAGGCAATCTCTTGTACTGAAACATGTATGTATAGGTAATGGTTCTATACTTCCTCTTCTTACTTCAAGATATTTTTAACTAAAATTTTGAGAGAGATCTTGTAGATCTCATTGTTCACTATTCATAAAGGTTAACATTCAGGGAGAAATCAGTGCAATTATATAATTAAACTGCTCGCTTAGTAAAATGATTGGTATTGTTTTTATCTCAAGTAATAAGTATCCATTTTTTGTGGACACTTATCACTTGTTATTTGTAGACTATTAACTGTCTTTCTGATTATTCTTCAAGTTTACTCATCTTCTCTAATAGGGTTTAGCTGTATGCAATGCCATCATTGGCTTCACACATTACAAAATGGGGATAAATAGAAGTTATAATATTTGTGATTTGAGACTTTTTTTTATTCCTCTAGCTTTTATCCGTATTCATTCATTCAATATTTGTTTTTCAATAGTTCACTGACTTCCTATTTATAATGATTCTTTGAAAGTGGACATCCCTACTCCTCCTAAGACGGTACTGTTTTCCACCAGCCGGGAAAAATCTACATAATCTGTTTCACTGAATCCCTTCATAAATGTTTACCTGCTAATTCTCCAACAGAAAATCAAGTATACAGGCAACTTATCTAAACTTACTCATATATAATACACTAGTACATACATTCTGCATGCTAGAGCCCGTACCATTCAAACATCATTGCCCCGTCAAGGCAACCTTACCAGCGACAACACTTTAATATCCGTCCTTGCATTCGTATGTACATGCCATTTTAATCATCCTTGCTCTCGAAATGCTCAGATGGGCAGTTCACAATGCAATCAATAAAAACTTCATGTTGATGTAAAATGAAAAAAACGTCCATTACCAAATGAAAATAAGACTTGAGCTGATTATCGTTTTAAACCTATCCACTACCTCAATTATGCCATTCTAACCTATCCCTTAATTCTTTACTTTACCCTCGTTATATAGTCTTTTGTCATAGTTCGTAATATTATGATATAGCACATATATAACTAAGCCCTTCTCTGACAGGGGATGGACATCTTCAACTCAAGAACTTTCACATATCTCTTTTCGTCATCAGGAACTATCAAATGTTGCCAATCAATCAACAGAAGAAATGAGGGAAAGTTTATTAAAAATATGATATTGTGGTGAAGCTGGGTGGTGAAACCACGCTACCTTATTCTGAGAAAACTTCCCCACATTTCTTCTGTTGAAACTCTTGCAACATTGCATAGCTCCTGATGACACACAGAGACGAGACGGGTGAAAGTACTGGTGTCAAAGATCTCCATCCAGCGTTGATTGTCTTGTATTATCAAGAACCCATACCAGCGATTGCATTTTTATATATATATATATATATATATATATATATATATATATATATATATATATATATATATATATATATATATATATATATATATATATATATATATATTATAGGTAGTACATAAGAACATAAGAACATAAGAATAGAGGAACACTGCAGAAGGCCTACTGGCCCATACAAGGTAGGTTGGTAGACAGCAACCACCAAGGGAGGTACTACCATCCTGCCAGATGACTGTAAAACATAAACCTGAAACTGTTTTACATGATGGTAGGATTGCTGGTGTCTTTTTTCTGTCTCATATACATGCAAGATTTCAGGTACGTCTTGCTACTTCTACTTACACTTAGGTCACGCTACACAAACATGTACACGTTTATGTATACACACTCATCTGAGTTTTCTTTGATTTTATCTTAATAGTTCTTGTTCTTATTGTTTTTCCTTTCATATCCATGGGGAAGTGGAATAAGAATCTTTCCTCCTTAAGCCATGCATGTTGTAAAAGACAACTAAAATGCCGGGAACAATGGGCTAGTAACCCCTTTTCCTGTATAGCTTACTAAAAAGGAAAAGAAGAAAACCGTCAAAATGGGATGTTTGAATGTGCGTGGATGTTGTGCGAATGATAAGAAAGAGATGATTGTAGATGTTATGAATGAAAAGAAGCTGGATGTCCTGGCTTTAAGTGAGACAAAGCTGAAGGGGGTAGGAGGTTTCAGTGGGGAGAAATAAATGGATTAGGTCAGGGGTTTCAAATAGAGTTAGAGCTAAAGGGGCGGCAATAATGTTGAATAATCAGTTATGGCAGGTAAAGAAGGAATATAAATGTGTAAATTCAGGGATTTTGTGGAGTAAAATAAAGGTTGGATGTGAAAAGTGGGTTATAGTAAGTGTTTATGCACCTGGAGAAGAGAGAAGTGTAGAGGAGAGAGAGCGAGATTTTGGAAATGTTCAGTGAGTGTGGGGGAGTTTTGAACCAAGTGAGAGAGTAATTGTGGTTGGGGATCTTAATGCTAAAGTGGTAAAATGTTGTGGAGGGTAGTAGGTAAATTTGGGGTGCAGGGTAAATGTAAATGGGGAACCATTAATTGAGCTATGTGTAGAAAGAGGTTTGGTAATAAGTAATACATATTTTATGAAAAAGAGGATAAATAAATATACAAGGTATGATATAGCACGTAAGGAAAGTAGTTTGTTGGATTATGTATTAGTGGATAAAGGTTGATGGGTAGGCTTCAGGATGTACATGTTTATAGAGGGGCAACGGATATATCAGATCATTATTTGGTTGTAGCTACAGTTAGAGTAAAGGTAGATGGGACAAAAGAAAATGGCAACAGCAAGTAAGAGAAAGATAAAAGTGTATAAACAAAGGGAGGAGGAAGTTAGGGTGAGATATAAGCAACTATTGGCAGAAAGGTGGGATAGTGCAAGTATGAGTAGGGGGGGGTGAAGAGAGTTGGGATAGTTTTAAAAATGCAGTATTAGAATGTGGGGCAGAAGTTTGTGGCTATAGGAGGGTGGGTGCAGGAGGAAGAGGAGTGAGTGGTGGAATGAAGAAGTAAAGGGTGTGATAAAAGAAAAAGAGTAGCTTATGAGAGGTTTTTACAAAACAGAAGTGTTAATAGAAGAGCAGAGTATATGGAGAGTAAAAGAAAGGTGAAGAGAGTGGTGAGAGAGTGCAAAAGAAGAGCGGATGAAAGAATGGGAGAGGCTCTGTCAAGAAATTTTGCTGAAAACAAGAAAAATTTTGGAGTGAGATAAACAAGGTAAGAAAGCCTAGGGAACGAATGGATTTGTCAGTTAAAAACAGAGTAGGGGAGTTAGTAGATGGGGAGCTGGAGGTATTGGGTAGATGGCGGGAATATTTTGAGGAACTTTTAAATGTCGATGAAAAAGGGAGTGGTAATTTCATGTACTGGCCAGGAGGTACAGCATCGTTTAGGAGTGAAGAAGAGCAGGATGTGAGTGTGGGGAGGTGCGTGAGGCATTACGTAGAATGAAAGGGGTAAAGCAGCTGGAATTGACGGAATCATGACAGAAATGTTAAAAGCAGGGGGATATAGTGCTGGAGTGGTTGGTATTTTTGTTTAATAAATGTATGAAAGAGGGAAGGTACCTAGGGGTTGGCAGAGAGCATGTATAGTTCCTTTATATAAAAGGAAAGGGGATAAAAGAGAGTGTAAAAATTATAGGGAATAAGTTTACTGAGTATACCAGGTAAAGTGTATGGCAGAATTAGAAAGAATTAGAGGTAAGACAGAGAGTAGGATTGCAGATGAGCAAGGAGGCTTTAGAGTGGTAGGGGATGTGTAGATCAAGTGTTTACAGTGAAGCATATATGTGAACAGTATTTAGATAAAGGTAGAGAAGTTTTATTGCATTTATGGATTTAGAAAAGGCATATGATAGAGTGGATAGGGGAGCAATGTGGCAAATGTTGCAAGTGTATGGAATAGGTAGTAAGTTACTGAAGGTTGTAAAGAGTTTTTATGAGGATAGTGAGGCTCAGGTTAGGGTGTGTAGGAGAGAGGGATTACTTCCGGTAAAAGTAGGTCTTAGACAGGGATGTGTAATGTCACCATGGTTGTTTAATATATTTATAGATGGGGTTGTAAAAGAAGTAAATGCTAGGGTGTTGGGGAGAGGGGTGGGATTAAATTATGGAGAATTAAATGCAAAATGGGAGTTGACACAGTTACTTTTGCTGATGATACTGTGCTTATGGGAGATTCTAAAGACAAGTTGCAAAGGTTAGTGGACGAGTTTAGGAGAGTGTGTAAAGGTAGAAAGTTAAAAGTGAACATAGATAAGAGTAAGGTGATGAGGGTATCAAACGATTTAAATAAAAAAAATTGAATATCACATTGGAGAGAGGGATTATGGAAGAAGTAAATGTTTTCAGATATTTGGGAGTTGACGTGTCAGCGGATGGGTTTATGAAGGATGAGGTTAACCATAGAATTGACGAAGGAAAAAAAGTGAGTAGTGCGTTGAGGTATCTGTGGAGACAAAAAACGTTATCCATGGAGGCAAAGAAGGGAATGTACGAAAGTATAATGGTACCAACACTCTTATATGGGTGTGAAGCATGGGTTGCAAATGCTGCAGCGAGGAGGAGGCTGGAGGCAGTGGAGATGTCTTGTCTAAGGGCAATGTGTGGTGTAAATATTATGCAGAAAATTCGGAATGTGGAAATTAGGAGAAGGTGTGGAGTTACTAAAAGTATTTGTCAGAGGGCTGAAGAGGGGTTGTTGATGTGGTTTGGTCAATTAGAGAGAATGGATCAAAGTAGAATGACTTGGAGAGCGTATAAATCTGTAGGGAAAGGAAGGCGGGGTAGGGGTCGTCCTAGAAAAGGTTACAGGGAAGGGGTAAAGGAGGTATTGTGGGCGAGGGGCTTGGACTTCCAGCAAGCATGTGTGAGCGTGTTAAATAGGAGTGAATGGAGACGAATGTTTTTTGGGACATGACGATGTGTTGGAGTGTGAGCAGGGTAACATTTTGTGAAGGGATTCATGGAAACCAGTTAATTGATTTAGTTGGACTTGAGTCCTGGAAATGGGAAGTACAATGCCTGCACTTTAAAGGAGGGGTCTGGGATAGTGACAGCTGGAAGGGACAATTATCAGCTGTCGTATCTCAGCTCCTCTGCAAAGACAGTGATTATGTATGACTGTGGTGAAAGTGTTGAATGGTGATGAAAGTATTTGTTTTTTTTTGTGATTTTCTTTCTTTTTGGGTCACCCTGCCTCGGTGGGAGACAGCCGACTTGTTGAAAAAAAAAAAAAAATATATATATATATATATATATATATATATATATATATATATATATATATATATATATATATATATATATATATATATATATATATATATATATATCGTGCTGAAGAGTAAATTGGTCAATTAGCAATATCTGATTTAAAATTAAGTCCTTTCTAAAATTCTTTCTTATACGTTTAAAGATATATTTTTGTCATTTATGTTAATGTAAAAAAATAATAATTTTGTACCAAAAGGACCTTAGAAAACTTATCTAACCTTATTATAACATGCGCAATTTAATTTAACCTAATACAACTAAATCTTTTTTAGATATGATTACAATAATTCAATAATAGACAAACACAATGAAATCTTTTTATTTCGTTAGGATCATAATAATTTTTGCGAAATTATTGTATACACAAATTTTCGCTTGCCTTATTAGGCAAAAAGAGCATTGCTATTTAAGCCAAAATAGCAAGTTTTACCTATTCGGTACGACATTTTATTATATTTTTATTACCACATCTGCCGTCTCCCACCAAGGCACGGATGCCTGAAAAAGAAATACATTCATCATCATTCACTCCATCACTGTCTTTCCAGAGGCGTGCTTAGACTACAGTTATAAAACTGTAACATTAACACCCCTCCTTCAGACTGCGGACACTGTACTTTCCATCTCTAGGACTCAAGTCCGGCCTGCCGGTTTACCTGAATCCCTTCATAAGTTTTACCCTGCTCAGACTCCAACAGCTCGTCAAGTCCAAGCCCCTCGCACACAAAACCTCATTTATCCCCTCTCTCCAAATTTTCCTAGGCCGACCCCTAAGCCGCCTTCCTCCATTACAGATTAATACACTCAGGACCAGTGGCCTAATCGCTAAAGATTTTGCTTCACACGGCGAGGGTCTCCTTTCGATTCCCAGGGCGGGTAGAATCATGGGGCGTGTTTCTTTACACCGGTTGTCTATGTTCACTCATTTTAAAATGGGTACCTAGGAGTTAGACGACTGGTGTGGGTCGCATCATGGGACAATGACATAATTCGTCCTAAATGCTCTGCATAACAAAGGGCTTTATGTTGAGTAGTATGTCATTGATGTCATCTAGACCTTTATACAATGTACATGTAGTTGTAGGAAATAAAGATATTATATTTTGTTCCATTCTCTCTACATGTCCAAACCACCTCAACAACCCTTCCTCAGCCCTCTGGATAATAGTTTTGGTAATCCCGCACCTCCTCCTGATTTCCAAACTACGAAATGTCTGAATTATATTCACACCACACATTACCCTCAGACATGACATCTCCACTGCCTCCAGCCTTCTCCTCGTTGTAACATTCACCACCCATGCTTCACACCCATATAAGAGTGTTGGTATAACTATACTTTCATACATTCCCCTCTTTGCTTCCACGGACAAAGTTCTTTGTCTCCACAGACTCCTAAGTGCACCACACACCTTTTTCCCCTCGTTAATTCTATGATTCACCTTATCCTTCATAGACGCATCTGCTGAGACATCCTCTCCCAAATATCTGAATACATTCACCTCCTCCATACTCTCTCCCTCCAATCTGATATCGCATCTTTCGTTACCTACTTTTTTTGTTATCCTCATCACCTTCCTCTTTCCTATATTCACTTTTAATTTTCTTCTTTTACATACCCTACCAAACTCATCCACCAACCTCTGCAACTTCTCTCCGAGTCTCAGAAAAAGAACAGTCATCAGCAAAGAGCAACTGTGACAACTCTCACTTTGTGTTTGATTCTTCATCATTTATCCCCACACTTCTTCCCAACATCCGAGCATTCGCTTCTTTTACAACTCCATTTATAAATATATTGAACAACCACGGTGACATCACACATCCATATCTATGACCTACTTTTACTGGGAAATAATCTTCCTCTCTCCTACATACTCTAATCTGAACCTCACTATCCTCATAATAACTCTTCACTGCTTTCAGTAACCTTCCTTCTATTCCATACACCTGCAACATCTGCCATATTGCCCCCCTATCCACCCTGTCATATGCCTTTTCCAAATCCATAAATGCCACAAAAATCTTTTTACCCATACCCTTATAAGTTTCACTGTAAACACTTGGTCTACACACCCCTTACCTTTCCTATGTTCATCTACTATCCTACTCTCCGTCTTACTCTTAATTCTTTAAAAAATAACTCTACCATTAATTTTACCAGGTATACTCAACATACTTATTCCCCTATAATTTTTGCACACTCTTTTGTCCCCTTTGCCTTTATACAAAGGAACAATACACGCTCTCTGCCAATCCCTAGGTACCTTACCCTCTTCCATACATTTATTAATTAATAGCACCAACCACCCTAAAACTATATCCCCACCTGCTTTTAACATTTCTCTCTTTATCCCATCAATCCCAGCTGCCTTACCCCCATTCAATCTACCCACTGTCTCACAAATGTCCCCCACACTCACAACTTTCTCCTCCTCACTCCTACAAGATGTTATTCCTCCTTGTCCTATACACGAAATCACAACTTCCCTGTCTTCACCAACCTTTAACAATTCTTCAAAATATTCCCTTCATATTCCCGATACCTCTAACTCTTCATTGAATTAATAACTCTCCTCTCCTATTTTTAACTGTCAAATCTATTCGTTTCCTGGGCTTCCTCAACTTATTAATCTCACTCCACTATATATATTTATATAATTTCCTCTCTCTCTCTCTCTCTCTCTCTCTTTTATATATATATATATATATATATATATATATATATATATATATATATATATATATATATATATATATATATATATATATATATATATATATATATATATATGTATATATATATATATATATATATATATATATATATATATATATATATATATATATATATATATACATATTATATATATATATATATATATATATATATATATACATTATATATATATATATATATATTATATATATATAATATATATATATATATATTTTTTTTTTGCATATAAATGCTTTATTAATAGACATAATACATTTATAGAAAACACAAACATGAATACAATGGTACAATATGTCAAAGATTATGAATCTCCTCCAGTTCCTCCGAAGCCGGACGCGAGCCAAGTATGCAGCATGCGTTTCCCTCTGGATGGCCACGCTGTGACGCTGGAACATGAACGTGGCTGCCCTTGGGTCCCTGGTGGTGTCGATGAGTCTGGAACCCAGTTCTTTAAGGAAACGTGTTGCATTTTTCCCCACGCTCCCAAGGTCTCTGATCCCACTGGGACAAATTTATACTGTTGGCTTATGTCCTGTACTTGCCGATCTTGTACTCCTTCTGTGGTCAGCAGCTCCTCCCTGTCGCCCAACACTGTGATGGATGTAGGTGTCAGCCAGTGTCGACACACAGGTATAATCCCATGCTAAGAGCTTGCCATTCTTCCAAGGATATATGGTGATCCCGTCGGGGCGGTTTGCTGGGTTGTGGGCGTTGTTGGCTGCTAGTGATCGAGGCTCCCCTCGGCTGGGCATCCAGCTGTAGCAAGGGTTCTCTTTATGATGTCGTTGACCTCATTGTGTCTTGCATGCCAACCCTTGGTTTTAGAACAGTTAAGACCATGTAGACCATATTGGTCGGCTTGCGCATCACTGCAAATACACGTATATTCCGTGTGAATAGGGGCAGCAAGGCGCAGAGCCACTGCAATACGAAGGGTCTTAGGGTCCAGGCGTGTTCCCATTGCCGAAATGGGAACTGTTTGTAGGAAGTCCCCAGAGTGATGTGCACTCACAGCTAGAAGACGGGCAGTCTCCTGTCTGATGTTACGGCCCTGAGCATATTGGCAAGTATCTTTCAGCGATGGGGCCGTCCCAGCTTGACTGTTTGTAGGCCAGTTCTTCACTAGGTTTTGGTGTTGGAGCAGCAAGAGTCTCCCATTCAGTGATGGCACTGGTGTAGCTAGGGTCCTGTATTCCTGCTGAATCACTGAGGTTGTCTGGAAGAATTTGTTTTATTAGCTCATTTGATGCTATGGAAGAGGATAAGAAGGCTGGTAGGGCAATCTGGGAGGATTTGCGTACTCCCAGCCCCCAAGTCTGACTGGAAGTGAGGCTTGCAACCACTGTCCATCTTCGAGGGAAAGATTCAATACACTCTCTAGCATGGTCTTGAGGAGAGAGTCGTATTCCTCGAGTTTCGGGCTGTTGAAGGCTGGGGAGCATCTCAGGAAGTATGTAAGTTTTGGGATTGACAGGCACCTGGTGAGTAGGTAGAAGGCATCATGTGTATCGATGTCTTTCATCCTACCTTCCATCGTCCTGAGGTCGGAGATTTTTTTTTCCAGGACCAGATCGATGGCATTGGGCCCAAGAGGAGCACCAAGGAGAGTGCTGTTGGCTGGATCGATGGCTCGTGCCCTGGTAAAACAGCCCTAATGTCCTGGATCATCTGTGGATTGGTGGAAACTATCTCACATTTGGTGGGGTTTAAAGATAGGCCCAGGCTACCTACCATATCTTTAATTTTCCTGATGTCTCCTAGGAGAGATTGTGCAGTGCCAGCTAGGGTGCCATCATCCAAGAACCAGATATTGAGCTCACTGGACAATGCTTCTGTGACATCCTTGATGGCTAGACAGAATAGAAAGGGAGCAAGAGGGTCCCCTGTTGCACACCCTCACACGAGTCAATTTCATGGTCCCCAAACAAAAGTTTAGAAGCCACACTGTAACACGATTCTATGAAGGGATAGAGGGAAGGAAAGTGCCTAGAAACTGCTTGGAGAGCAGCATCCCTTCTGACTGAGTTGAAAGCATTGGCAAAGTCCAATTTGATTAAAGCTTTTTCATTGGACATGTTGTTGATGTATACTCGTGTGCATGGGCAGCTGCTTCACAGCCTTGTTGAACACCAAAACCGAGCTGAGTTGGTTTCAGCATTGAGGCAGCATCTTGACTCACCTTCGTACTGCAGCCTTGGCAACTAGGCATATATATATATATATATATATATATATATATATATATATATATATATATATATATATATATATATATGCAAAAAGATCACAGTAAACAGGTGATATCAAAATATGCAAGACAACCACTATGAAAAAAATAGAAGAATTCCTAGCGCTTTCGTGACTACTCACATTATCTAGGGACTATTTGTATTCCAGAGTTCATAGATGAAGAAATCTCTAAAATTTATGAAATAGCTAATGATTTAAAATACCTAAGAAATGTAATTGATAAATCTTTAAAAATAGTTAGAAATACTTTTACAGTCCAAGGGACAACCAACCCTATTCAACTAAAACATGTTGGTCTCCTTACCATGAAAACTTGAGATATGCTTTCCTTTCTTAAGAATTTTAATATCAAAATTGTATTTAAAAATCTTGATACAGTAAAAACTTTGATAAAATTCCCAAAATGCTGACGGATGTGTCTATAGATTCCTGTAAAATATGCGATAAAGTTTATTACGGTCAAACTGGTAAAGTCTTGAACTAAGATTAAAACAACATAAATATAGCATTAGAACTGGACAAGATTCTAATGCTCTATTTATCATGTGAGAGATTTTAACCATCAATTGATTTTCAAAATGGTAGAAAGTTGTATCAAGCAAGTCCATGGTTGAGAGGAATATAATAGAATCATGTTTCATTAAAACCAGTTTTGAAAATAATATGAATATTTCTTTTGGTTTATATAAATTGTATTCATTTATAATTAATAAAATTTGATAAGAATTTATTTATAAATTGGACTAATCTTAATTCTTGGGAAGTTTCAGGTCCTTTCTTATGTTCCTCTTCACAGAGTCGAGCGATGTCACGCTACTGTGAGGTGTGGACTTTGTTAGTGTGATGTGACTGTGAGGTGTAGTCTTGCCCCTTTATAAGCTTTCTTGTTATGTTTTGTTTTATAGTTCCTTGATAATGTGAGTAGTCACGAAAGCGCTTGGAATTCCTCTATTTTTTCATAGTGTTTGTCTTGCATATATATATATATATATATATATATATATATATATATATATATATATATATATATATATATATATATATATATATTGTATATATATATATATATATATATATATATATATATATATATATATATATATATATATATATATATATATATTGCAAAAAGATCACAGTAAACAGGTGATATCAAAATATGCAAGACAACCACTATGAAAAATAGAGGAATTCATCTATTTTTCATAGTGGTTGTCTTGCATATATATATATATATATATATATATATATATATATATATATATATATATATATATATATATATATATATATATATATATATATATATATATATATATATATTTGCAAGAAACCACTATGAAAAATAGAAGAATTCCATGCGCTTTCGTGACTACTCACATTATCAAGGAACTATAACAGGAAACATGACAAGAAGGGCTTATATAAGGGCGAGCTACACCTCACAGTAACATCACACTAACAAAGACTACACCTCACAGTAGCGTAACATCGCACGACTCTGTGAAGAGGAAAATAGAAAGGACCTGAAACTCTTCCCAAGAATTAAGATTAGTCCAATTTATCATTAAATTCTTCCCAAATTTTATTAATTATAAATGAATCCAATTTATATAAACCAAAAGAAATATTCATATTATTTTCAAAACTGCTTTTAATGAAACATGATTCTATTATATTTCTCTCAACCATGGACTTGCTTGATACAACCTTCTCAGCATTTTGAAAATCAATTGGATGGTTAAAATCTTCACATGAATAAATAGAGCATTAGAATCTTGTCCAGTTCTAATGCTATATTTATGTTGTTTAATCTTAGTTCAAGACTTTTACCAGTTTGACCATAATAAACTTTATCGCATATTTTACAGGGAATCTTATAGACACATCCGTCAGCATTTTGGGGAATTTTTATCAAAAGTCTTTTACTGTATCAAGATTTTTAAATACAACTTTGATATTAAAATTCTTAAGAAAGGAAGGCATATCAACCAAGTTTTCATGGTAAGGAGAACCAACATATTTTTGGTTGAATAAGGTTGGTTGTCCCTTTTGGATTGTAAAAAGTATTCTAGCTATTTTAAAAGATTTATCAATTATATTTCTTGGGTATTTTAAATCATTAGCTATTTCATAAATTTTAGAGATTTCTTCATCTATGAACTCTGGACTACAAATACGTAAAGCTCTCAAAAACATTGAAGAAAAAACCGACACTTTAACTCTATCTTGATGTGAAGAGTAATAGTGTACATAGGAACAATTATTTGTAGGTTTTCTGTAAATTTTAAATTTAAAATCAATGTTACCCTTAATAATAAAAACATCTAGGAAGGGCAATGAGTTATTTACTTCGAATTCAACAGTAAAATTTATAGAATGAGCTAAGCTATTTAATTTAACAAGGAAATGGTTTATATCTACTTCCTTAGGCATAAGGCACAAAATATCATCAACATATCTATACCACTTAGCTCTATTGGGAAGGATAGTGTTAAGCAATCTTGTTTCGAAAAATTCCATATATAAGTTACTAAGAACAGGTGAAAGAGGATTTCCCATTGCCATACCAAACTTCTGAGTGTAAAACTCATCATTAAATACAAATTTTGCATCAACAATACAAAGTTTAATAAGTTTAATGATAGTAGGAACTGGCAATGGTAAATCATAATTAACCAGTTCTTCAGATAAGAACCTTAGTAAATCATCAACTGGAACTTTTGTAAACAAGGAGGTAACATCAAAACTAACCATATTGAAATCATTTAAATCAGTCAAGGTGCTTAATTTATCAACTAAATCTAAGTTGTTTTTAACATTAAAATTAGAAATTTTTCCAACAATTGGGCTCAAAATATCAACAAGCCATTTAGAAAGTTTATAAGAAACTGAACCTATAGAGCTAATAATTGGTCTAACAGGATTACCAGGTTTGTGTGTTTTTTTTAATCCATACATATAAGGTAAAGATGGATTAGTGAAGTAAATTTTTTAATTAATTCATCTTTGCCCTTCAATAGATGTTTTATTGTTAAATTAGACACATATGCAACACTTGGGTATCTTTATTGCGGAAACGTTTCGCCACACAGTGGCTTCATCAGTCCAATACAAAGTAGAAAGGTATAAGGAGAGGAGGAGTTTGAGGTTATCAGTCCTCGGCCTGGAGTCGATGTGTTCAGTCCATCAATCTTGTTGGAAGTGTAGCAAAAGGCCGTAGAGGTGGCTTATATGCTGTAATCAGGTGAGATGCAGCAGGAGGAGGCAGGTCATAGTGGTATCAACCACTAGTCGAAGTAAGTCCTTGTCCAAAGGTTTGGACAAATGTTGAAGAATCCCTTGTATCAAGATCCCAAGAAGTTGCTGTGTCAGACAGGATGTAGATGAATGGTTCAGAGAACCGACAAGTTGTAAATTAGACACATATGCAACACTTGGGTACCTAGGAAACGTTTCGCCACTGTGTGGCGAAACGTTTCCCAATAAAATACCCAAGTGTTGCATATGTGTCTAATTTAACAACTTGTCGGTTCTCTGAACCATTCATCTACAAGATGTTTTATTGTTTTATTGAAATTGCTGTTGACAGTTTCTAAGGGATTCTTTCTAAGTTTAGAATAGGTTTCAAAATCATCTAGGAGGTTATTCATTTTATCTTGGTAATCGGTTTCTTTCATAATTACAATTGCATTAATTTTATCTGCTTTAGTAAGACGCAAATTTTATTATTCAAAAGTGAATCATAAGACTTAAAAAATCTTTGAGGGCAATTGGGAATATTTTGTTTTAACATTGAGCTATATACCATCCCCTTACTAATATTAATTTCATCAGTGGATAAATCAGAGGATTTTTCTAAATTACAAAAGGCTTTTGCAATTTCAACATTATTAAGTTTTTTTGAAGTTGCAAAACTTAAACCGAAACCAAGAGCAGCAGTTGTATTTTTATCTAAAATTTCATCTGATAAGTTAATTACAAATTGTTATTAGCGTGCTTTGTCCAATCACTATTTTCAATTAAATTATCTAATTTTCTTTGTAGTTTGTTTTGAGATTATTACAAATTCTTCTGAGTTTATTATAGCAATGATCCAACATACTATGTTGCCATTCTGATGGAATAGTTGATAAAGGAGTATTTTTGTTTCTCAATATTTTGAATGCTTCTTTCTCCTGTATTTTAGTAATTTCAATATGTTTGTGAAGAATAATTCTCATAAAATCATCAAAAGGACGATCTCTCATGTCAAGGAGTCTATTTGGTAAAAGAGATTTAGGCAAAACTTGTTCATTCTTGGGAAGAGTTTCAGGTCCTTTCTTATTTTCCTCTTCACAGAGTCGTGCGATGTTACGCTACTGTGAGGTGTAGTCTTTGTTAGTGTGATGTGACTGTGAGGTGTAGTCTCGCCCCTTATATAAGCCCTTCTTGTCATGTTTCCTGTTATAGTTCCTTGATAATGTGAGTAGTCACGAAAGCGCTTGGAATTCTTCTATTTTTTCATAGTGGTTTTCTTGCATATTTTGATATCACCTGTTTACTGTGATCTTTTTGCATCAATGGATACCACACGACTCTTCACAATGTTCTCGGTTAGCTTTCCTAATCATATTTCTTTTGTTTCCCATTTTCTTCTGCACTGATCAAGTCACATAAGCTTAAAATTCGACTTAATTTTTTAAAAGACTGTTTGAATGAACAAGTTTTGCCTAAATCTCTTTACCAAATAGACTCCTTGACATGGAGATCGTCCTTTTGATGATTTTATGAGAATTATTCTTCACAAACATATAGAAATTACTAAAATACAGGAGAAAGAAGCATTCAAAATATTGAGAAACAAAAATACTCCTTTTATCAAGCTATTCCATCAGAATGGCAACATAGTATGTTGGATCATTGCTATAATAAACTCAGAAGAATTTGTAATAATCTCAAAAACAAACTACAAAGAAAATTAGATAATTTAATTGAAAATAGTGATTGGACAAAGCACGCTAATAACAATTTTGTAATTAACTTATCAGATGAAATTTTAGATAAAAATACAACTGCTGCTCTTGGTTTCGGTTTAAGTTTTGCAACTTCAAAAAACTTAATAATGTTGAAATTGCAAAGCCTTTTGTAATTTAGAAAACTTTGATTTATCCACTGATGAAATTAATATTAGTAAGGGATGGTATATAGCTCAATGTTAAAACAAAATATTCCCAATTGCCCTCAAAGATTTTTAAGTCTTATGATTCACTTTTGAATAATAAAATTTGCGTCTTACTAAAGCAGATAAAATTAATGCAATTGTAATTATGAAAGAACCGATTACCAAGATAAAATGAATAACCTCCTAGATGATTTTGAAACCTATTCTAAACTTAGAAAGAATCCCTTAGAAACTGTCAACAGCAATTTCAATAAAACAATAAAACATCTATTGAAGGGCAAAGATGAATTAATTAAAAATTTACTTCCACTAATCCATCTTTACCTTATATGTATGGATTAATAAAAACACACAAACCTGGTAATCCTGTTAGACCAATTATTAGCTCTATAGGTTCAGTTTCTTACAAACTTTCTAAATGGCTTGTTGATATTTTGAGCCCAATTGTTGGAAAATTTCTAATTTTAATGTTAAAAACAACTTAGATTTAGTTGATAAATTAAGCACCTTGACTGATTTAAATGATTTCAATATGGTTAGTTTTGATGTTACCTCCTTGTTTACAAAAGTTCCAGTTGATGATTTACTAAGGTTCTTATCTGAAGAACTGGTTAATTATGATTTACCATTGCCAGTTCCTACTATCATTAAACTTATTAAACTTTGTATTGTTGATGCAAAATTTGTATTTAATGATGGTTTTACACTCAGAAGTTTGGTATGGCAATGGAAATCCTCTTTCACCTGTTCTTAGTAACTTATATATAGGAATTTTTCTAAACAAGATTGCTTAACACTATCCTTCCCAATAGAGCTAAGTGGTATAGATATGTTGATGATATTTTGTGCCTTATGCCTAAGGAAGTAGATATAAACCATTTCCTTGTTAAATTAAATAGCTTAGCTCATTCTATAAATTTTACTGTTGAATTCGAAGTAAATAACTCATTGCCCTTCCTAGATGTTTTTATTATTAAGGGTAACATTGATCTTAAATTTAAAATTTACAGAAAACCTACAAATAATTGTTCCTATGTACACTATTACTCTTCACATCAAGATAGAGTTAAAGTGTCGGTTTTTTTCTTCAATGTTTTTGAGAGCTTTACGTATTTGTAGTCCAGAGTTCATAGATGAAGAAATCTCTAAAATTTATGAAATAGCTAATGATTTAAAATACCCAAGAAATATAATTGATAAATCTTTTAAAATAGCTAGGAATATTTTTTACAATCCAAAAAGGGACAACCAACCTTATTCAACCAAAAATATGTTGGTTCTCCTTACCATGAAAACTTGGTTGATATGCCTTCCTTTCTTAAAAATTTTAATATCAAAGTTGTATTTAAAAATCTTGATACAGTAAAAAGATTTTTTGATAAAAAATTCCCCAAAATGCTGACGGATGTGTCTATAAGATTCCCTGTAAAATATGCGATAAAGTTTATTATGGTCAAACTGGTAAAAGTCTTGAACTAAGATTAAAACAACATAAATATAGCATTAGAACTGGACAAGATTCTAATGCTCTATTTATTCATGTGAGAGATTTTAACCATCCAATTGATTTTCAAAATGCTGAGAAGGTTGTATCAAGCAAGTCCATGGTTGAGAGAAATATAATAGAATCATGTTTCATTAAAAGCAGTTTTGAAAATAATATGAATATTTCTTTGGTTTATATAAATTGGATTCATTTATAATTAATAAAATTTGGGAAGAATTTAATGATAAATTGGACTAATCTTAATTCTTGGGAAGAGTTTCAGGTCCTTTCTTATTTTCCTCTTCACAGAGTCGTGCGATGTTACGCTACTGTGAGGTGTAGTTTTTGTTAGTGTGATGTGATTGTGAGGTGTAGTCTCGCCCCTTATATAAGCCCTTCTTGTCATGTTTCCTGTTATAGTTCCTTGATAATGTGAGTAGTCACGAAAGCGCTTGGAATTCTTCTATTTTTCATAGTGGTTTTCTTGCATATATATATATATATATATATATATATATATATATATATATATATATATATATATATATATATATATATATATATATATATATATATATATATATATATATTATATATGTCGTGCCGATTAGGTAAAACTGGTCAATTAGCAAGAACTCATCTAAAATTAAGTCCTTTCTAAACTTTTCTCTTATACGTTTAAAGACATATTTTTTCATTTATGTTAATGTAAGAATTTATAATTTTGTACCAAGAGAAACTTTGAAAACCTACTTAACCTTATTACAACAAGCGCAATTTAATTTAGCCTAACCCAACTAAATATATTTTAGATACGTTAACATTAATTTAATAATAAACAAACACTTTAAAATATATTTTTTTCGTTATGTTCAGAATGATTTTGGCGAAATTATTGCATACACAAATTTTCACTTGTCTTATATGGCAAGGTGAGCGTTGCTATTTAAGCCAAAATCGCAAAAATTTTACCTAATCGGCACGACTTATATATATATATATATATATATATATATATATATATATATATATATATATTTATTGTGAAAACAACTGATTACTGTGATCTTATTGAATCTCCTAAGCCAATTTAATTATATTTAATATTACTTTCTCCTACATCTATTCATAGCCCTGCTATCCTCATTAAACTCCTAATGTTTAATATTAGCTTTCCACCACTTAAATATATTTGCAGTAAACATACATATAACTTTCCTATTCACTCTGTAATATTGGAATTGGAAAAAAAGTATTTGTCAAACAAATTAAATTTAAATAATTAATATTAATTTTACTCACAAAGAAATTCCCTTTTAATGAATAAGTAGACTATAATTTTTTTGCTTACCTTTTATTAAATGCTCGTACAATTGGGCTGCCCTTTGGACACATCATGGCCAGCATTACATGCAGAAACTTTTCTCTTGATTCGTAAAATGTACACTTGCCTGAAAATTAATAAATAGAATTTATATATTTTTTTATTAATCACACACACACACACACACACACACACACACACACACACACACACACACACACACACACACACACACACACACACACACACACACACACACACACACACACACACACATATATATATATAGTGGTCTGGTGGTCTGGTGGCTAAAACTCTCGCTTCACACGGCGAGGGCCTGGGTTCGATTCCCAGCCAGGGCAGAAACATTGGGCGTGTTTCTTTACACCTGTTGTCTATGTTCCCCATCAGTAAAATGGGTACCTGGGTGTTAGTCGACTGGTGTGAGTCGCATCCTAGGACACTGACCTAATCTGCCCGAAATGCTCAGCATAACAAGGGACTTTCTATATAGTAGTATGTCACTGATGTCAGCTAGGCCTGTATACCATGTACATGTACTTGTAGTAAATAAAGATATTATTATTTTTTTTTTTTTTTTTATTACCACATCGGCCGATTCCCACCAAGGCAGGGTGGCCCGAAAAAGAAAAACTTTCATCATCATTCACTCCATCACTGTCTTGCCAGAAGGGTGCTTTACACTACAGTTATAAAACTGCAACATTAACACCCCTCCTTCAGAGTGCCGGCACTGTACTTCCCATCTCCAGAACTCAAGTCCGGCCTGCCGGTTTCCCTGAATCCCTTCATAAATGTTACTTTGCTCACATTCCAACAGCACGTCAAGTATTAAGAACCATATGCCTCCATTCACTCCTATCAAATACGCTCACACATGCTTGCTGAAGTCCAAGCCCTCGCACATAAAACTTCCTTTACCCTCCCTCCAACCTTTCCTAGGCCGACCCCTACCCCGCCTTCCCTCCACTACAGATTTATACCTCGAAGTCACTCTGTCTCGTTCCATTCTCTCTACATGTCCAAACCATCTCAACAACCCTCCTAAGCTCCTCTGGACAATCGTTTTGGTAATCCCACCTCCTCCTAATTTCCAAACTCCGAATTCTCTGCATTATATTCACACCACACATTGACCTCAGACATGACATCTCCACTGCCTCCAGCCTTCTCCTCGTTGCAACATTCATCACCCATGCTTCACACCCATATAAGAGCGTTGGTATAACTATACTCTCATACATTCCCTCTTTACTTCCATGGACAAGGTTCTTTGTCTCCACAGACTCGAAGTGCTCCACTCACCCTTTTCCCTCATCAATTCTATGATTCACCTCATCCTTCATAGACCCATCCGTCGACATGTCCACTCCCAAATATCTGAATACATTCACCTCCTCCATACTCTCTCCTCCAATCTGATATCCAATCTTTCGTCACCTATTCTTTTGTTATCCTCATCACCTTACTCTTTCCTATATTCACTTTCAATTTTCTTCTTTTACACACCCTACCAAATTCATCCACCAATATTGCAGCTTCTCTTCAGAATCTCCCAAAAGCACAGTGTCATCAGCAAAAGCAACTGTGACAGCTCCCACTTTGTATTTGCTTCTTTATCTTTTAGCCCAACACCTCTTGCCAAGACCCTCGCATTCACTTCTCTTACAACCCCATCTATAAATATATTGAACAACCACGGTGACATCACACATCCTTGTCTAAGGCCCACTTTTACTGGGAAATAGTCCCCTTCCTCCTACACACTCTAACCTGAGCCTCACTATCCTCATAAAAACTCTTCACTGCTTTCAGTAACCTTCCTCCTATTCCATACACCTGCAACATCTGCCACATTGCCCCCTATCTACCCTATCATACGCCTTTTCCAAATCCATAAATGCCACAAAACATCTTTACCCTTATCCAAATACTGTTCACCTATATGTTTCACTGTAAACACTTGGTCTACACACCCCTACCTTTCCTAAAGCCCCTTGTTCATCTGCTATCCTGCTTTCTGTTTTACTCTTAATTCTTTCAATAATAACTCTACCATACACTTTACCAGGTACACTCAACAGACTTATTCCCCTATAATTTTTGCACTCTTTTGTCCCCCTTGCCTTTATACAAAGGAACAATACACGCTCTCTGCCAATCCCTAGGTACCTTACCCTCTTCCATACATTTATTAAATAATAGCACCAACCACTCCAAAATTATATCCCCACCTGCTTTTAACATTTCTATCTTTATCCCATCAATCCCAGCTGCCTTACCCTTTCATTCTACCCACTGCCTCACGAACTTCCCCTACACCCACAACTGGCTCTTCCACACTCCTACAAGATGTTATTCCTCCTGCCCTACACACGAAATCACAGCTTCCCTGTCTTCATCAACATTTAACAAATCCTCAAAATATTCTCTCCATCTTCCCGATACCTCTAACTCTCCATTTAATAACTCTCCTCTCCTATTTTTAACTGTCAAATCCATTTGTTCTCTAGGCTTCCTCAACTATTAATCTCATTCCAAAACTTTTTCTTATTTTCATCAAAATTTGCTGATAACATCTCACCCACTCTCTCATCTGCTCTCTTTTTAAATTGCTTCACCACTCTTTTAACCTCTCTTTTCTCTCCATATACTCTTCCCTCCTTGCATCACTTCTACTTTGTAAAACCTCTCATATGCTAACTTTTTCTCCCTTACTACTCTCTTTACATCATCATTCCACCAATCGCTCCTCTTCCCTCCCGCACCCACTGCCTGTAACCACAAACTTCTGCTGAACACTCTAATACTACATTTTTAAATCTACCCCATACATTTTCGACCCCATTGCCTACCTCTCACTAGCCCATCTATCCTCCAATAGTTGTTTATATCTTACCCTAACTGCCTCCTCTTTTAGTTTATAAACCTTCACCTCTTTTTACTTACTGATTCTATTTTCCTTGTATCCCATCTACCTTTTACTCCCACTGTAGCTATAACTAAAAAGTGATCTGATATATCTGTAGCCCCTCTATAAACATGTACATCCTGAAGTCTACTCAACAGTCTTTTATCTACCAATACATAGTCCAACAAACTACTGTCATTACGCCCTACATCATATCTTGTATACTTATTTATCTCTTTTTTCAAACTATGTATTACCTATAACTAAACCCCTTTCTATACAAAGTTCAATCAAAGGGCTCCCATTATCATTTACACCTGGCACCCCAAACTTACCTACCACACCCTCTCTGCATGTTTCTCCCACTTTAGCATTTAGGTCCCCTACCACAATTACTCTCTCATTTGGTTCAAAAGTTCCTATACATTCGCTTAACATTTCCCAAAATCTCTCTCTCTCTACACTCCTCTTTCTCCAGGTGCATCACGCTTATTATGACCCACTTTTCGCATCCGACCCTTATTTTAATCCACATAATCCTTGAATTTACACATTTATATTCCCTCTTTTCCTTCCATAACTGATCCTTCAACATTATTGCTACCCCTTCCTTAGCTCTAACCCCTCAGATACTCCTGACTTAATCCCATTTATTTCTCCCACTGAAACTCGCCTACCCTTCAGCTTTGTTTCGCTTAGGGCCAGGACATCCAACTTCTTTCATTCATAACATCGGCAATCATCTCTTTCTTATCATCCCCACTACATCCACGCACATTCAGACAACCCAATTTTATAAAGTTTTTCTTCTTCTTATTTTTAGTGGATTTGTACAGGAGAAGGGTTACTAGCCCATTGCTCCCGGCATCTTAGTCGCCTCATACGACACGCATGGCTTACGGAGGAAAGATTCTTTTCCACTTCCCCATGGACAATAGAGAAAATAAAAACAAGAGCTATTAAGAAAAAGAAGAAAAACCTAGATGTGTGTATGTATATATATGCATGTGTATGCCAGTGTAGTGGATTTAAAGTGTAAGTAGAAGTAGCTAGATATACCAGTTATCCAGCGTGTTTATGAGACAAAAAAAAAAAAAGACACCAGCAATCCTACCATCATGTAAAACAGTTTCAGGTTTCTGTTTCACAGTCACCTGGCAGGACGGTAGTACCTCCCTGGGTGGTTGCTGTCTACCAACCTACTACCTATTATTATTATATTATTATATATATATATATATATATATATATATATATATATATATATATATATATATATATATATATATATATATATATATATATCATACACGTCCATTCAGGAATGAAACACGAGTGATGGTTGTGACGTGGTGTCGAAATAAGTGAATGCGACGAGTTTGGCTCCACAAGGATAAGTTATAAATTAGACACATATGCAATATTTGGGTATCTTTAAACGTTTCGCCACACAGTGGCTTCATCAGTCCAATACAAAGTAGAAAGATGTAAGGAGAGTAGAAGTTTTGAGGTAATCAGTCCCTCGGCCTGGAGTCGATGTGTTCAGTCCATCAATCTTGTAGGAATACAGTACAGGGCTGTAGAGGTGGCTTATATACTGTAGTCAGGTGAGGTGAAGCAGGAGAGGCGGGGTCATAGTGGTACCATCCACTAGTCGAAGTAGGTCTTCCTCCAAAGGTTGGACAAGAGGATAAGTAGTAGAGCCAGTTCTCTTTTTTGTATACGTAAATTCCATGACAGAAGGAATAGAGGCATCTCTGATTGCAGACATTGTGAAAATAATGAAGATAATAAAGACCGCTAAAGGCTGCAAATGTATCTGGACAGGCACCAGGCTAAGTCTGATAAATGGGTTCTGGAGTTTAACCTCACCATGTACAAAATTATGAAGATTGAGGAAAAACAAAGAAAACCGCTTACGGAGTACAGACTCGGAGGGCAAGAAGGGTGCAAACCTCAGTCATGGGGGACACTGGGGTGTCATACTAATGATGCGTAGAGCTGTAGTATAACCTCTGGACTCTTGTTGTTTATACTTCTCCATATAAATTCCAGTAAGCTGTTTAATTTAATATATATGTTCAGACATTGCTGTCTCGGTTTCAGGTTCCACACTTTAAGTCTCAATAAAATTTAAACTTTATTACTCATATTTTTGTCTAAACAACTTGACAAATCGTTCAACTCATCAACAATTGTTTAAAAATCAGCACTTTTCGTATTTTTTTAATCTATATGTATGTAATTTAAATTCGTTATTTTGAATTTTTTCTTGGTTTAATATATTGTTGATGGTTGTCTACCACTTGTAAACTTCAATGATATGTTTTTTCTTTCTACTTCTCTAGGTAGAGTGAAGGTTCAAGTCTCAAAATTCTAGCCTAGCATGAGAAATTCCTTCAGCACTGAATTAATTTTGACATCCTTCTCTGTATGTTCTCCAATGAATTTATATCCATTTTGTAGTCTGTCGATCAAAACGGAGCAGTAAAATCCTACCGAGGTAAATAACTTTTGTACTGTTAGATATCCCAGAACGTGATACGGTCATGTTTCTCGGCCTCCTGTTTGACCGTCGATTGTCCTGGAAACCTCACATTACCTCTCTGAAGGCAACTTGTCATAGGCGGCTGAACCTCCTAAAAACCCTCGCACATCTTTCATGGGGGGCTGATCGTAGCACTCTCCTCCACCTGCATTCAGCCCTAATTTTATTGAAACTCGATTATGGTGACCAGATATGTTCGGTGGCGTCCCCTGCTACTCTTTCTAGCCTTAATCCCATCCATCACCAGGGATTGCGTTTATGCCTTGGTGCATTTCGTTCTTCCCTTGTTGAGAGCTTCTGTGTAGAAGCGAACGTTCCATCCTTGTCCGATCGTCGTGATGCACATTGCATTCGTTATTATGTTCGCTCCCATGACCTCTCCAATCCTTCCATGTATAGGATTGTCACAGATGTTAGTAGACGCTCCTTATTTGTCCGTCGTCCCTGTTTATTTCGTCCCTTTTCTCTTTGTCTATATTCACTCTTGACTTCCCTTCAGCTACCACCTTTATACGTTCATGTGACATCTCCCTTTCCCCTACCCCCTTGGGAGGTTATTGCTGTCCGAGTCTGTTCTATTCCTCTACTTTGCGCGAAAGCCCAACTATCTACGCCGGCTTCTCGCTCTTTTTTTCTAGACCACTTCTGTTCTCATTCCCATGCCATCGCAGTATACACCGATGGTTCAATGTCATCTGACGGCGTCGGATTCGCAGCAGTATTTCCGGACAGCGTCGTGCGAGGGCATCTATTACCCTCGGCTAGCATATTTACGGCTGAATTGTATGCCATTATTGTGGCACTTATCCGTATTGCATCTATGCCTGTGTCGTTTCAGACTCCCTTAGTGCTGTACAGGCAATCCGTAAAATTGATACACCTCACCCTCTAGTTCTTCGTATCCAACTTTGGTTACGGCGTATCTCTAGCAAGCACAAAGATATTGTTTTTTGTTGGGTCCCTGGTCATGTTGACGTAGAGGGCAATGAACAGGCAGACACTGCTGCACCGTCAGCAGTACATGACCTTCCAGTTTCATATAGAACATAAGAACATAAGAAAGGAGGAACACTGCAATAGGCCTGTTGGCCCATACTAGGCAGATCCTTCAATAATCCAACCCACTAACAGAATAAACGCTACCCAAGCTTTGATAATTCTATTTACTGATGTGCAAGTCCCACTCACCTGCAACCCCTATCACTCATAAGAACATAAGAAAGGAGGAACACTGCATTAGGTCTGTTGGCCCATACTAGACAGGTCCTTCACAAATCCAACCCACTAACATAATAAACGCTACAAAGCATTAAGCTTTGATAATTCTATTTACTCATGCATAAGTTCCACTCAAATCCAACCCCTCTCACTCATAAGAACATAAGAAAGGAGGAACACTGCAGTGTTCCATTCACGGACTATTTTGCGGTCATTACTACCCACCTTCGCACCCGTTGGCAACAACGCTGGTCTGACCTGCTATATAACAAACTTCATTCTATTATAATAATATATAATATAATATAATAATAATAATATTATTTTTATTTCGTTGCAAGTTACAAGTATACATAGTTATTGGTAGTTACAATTATAAAACTGTAATGCAAGGAGAGCCACTGGCATGCCATGGCATTAGGGGCAGCTTATTCTTAAAACTTATTCACTATGTACATAATACTAGAGAAATTGATTGAGTTTATTCTAGTTATATATTATTTCAAATTACAATATGATTATACTATACTATTAAAAAGACAATACAAGATAAATTGGTTGAGTTTATTCTAGTTGTATATTTTATTTCAAGTTGCAATATGTTGATGCTATACTAGTAAAATAACAATACTAGAGAAATTTATTGAGTTTCTTCTAGTTATAAATTTTATTTCAAATTAACAAAATGATGATACTATACTATTAAAATGACAATATGATGATATGAAATTGCAACAAGGGTTAAGGAGGATGACAATATAAAACTGAGATTATCTTAAGTAAAATAACATTGGGTTAGAAAGTTTGTTACAGTATGAGTATTTAGTATAGGGTGAGTAGGTGATTTTTGAGAAGAGTCTTGAATTGATTTTCCGACAAGGTAAACTTAATATTTACTGGTAATGAATTCCAGATTATGGGGCCCTTTATGTGCATAGAATTTTTACATTGGTTAGTATGGACTCGGGGTATGTCACATAGTGATCTGTGTCTTGTGTCGTGGTCGTGGGACCTATTAAAGTTGTTGAGGAGAATTTTGAGCGGAGGGTTGCTATTAGCATGTAGCGTTTTATGTATGTAGTAGGCACATGAATAGGTATGAATGTTTTTTTACGGTGAGTAGTTTTAAAGTTTTGAATATAGGTGGAGAATGCTGTCTAGAGTGGGAATTTGTTATCATCCTGACTGCAGCCTTTTGCTGGGTTATGAGTGGTCTAAGGTGATTTAATGTTGTTGAGCCCCATGCACAGATTCCATAGGTGAGATAAGGGTAGATAAGTGAATGATATAGTGCAATGAGAGCTGGTTGTGGCACATAATAGCGTATTTTCGATAATATACCTACTGTCTTTGAGATTTTCTTGGAAATTTGTTGTATGTGTGTTTGGAATTTAAGACTACTGTCAAGGTGGATTCCTAGAAATTTTCCCTCTGTGAGTCTTGTGATGCGTGAACCATTGAGCGTTATGTTAAGTGGAACATTTGTGGCTTTGTTTCCAAACTGAATGAAGTAGGTCTTGTCAGTATTGAGAGTAAGCTTATTTGTCTTCATCCATGTTGATATTTTCTGTAATTCGGTATTAACAGTGTTGGCCAGTATGACTGGATTTGGGTGAGAGAAGACATATGTTGTGTCATCTGCAAATAATATGGGTTTGAGTAGTTGTGATGCATTCGGTAGGTTGTTTATGTAAATGAGGAATAGGAGTGGCCCTAGGACACTTCCTTGAGGGACTCCGACTGTAATTTGTTGTGTGGAAGAGTTCTCTCCATTTGTGTAAACGTACTGGCTTCTGTTGCTAAGGTACAACTTTAGGTAGTTGAGTGGGTATAGGTGGAGTATAGGTTTCTGGCCTTCTTCTTGTCACCAATGTCGAGGTTGGGAGACTACATTCTCCCGTCTTTGCATCGGCCACACTCGTCTTACTCACAGGTATCTCATGGAGAGGCTCCCTGTCCCTCTCTGTGAGCATTGTCAGGTTCCAGTGTCTGTTCTCCATATTCTGTTGGACTGTCCACTCTATCAACGAGCACGCAGAATTTACCTCTAACGTCGTCTTCGCTCTGCGGCCCTTTCTTTACCTTCCCTTCTTGCTGATGGACCCTCCTTTAATCCTGACTCTCTTGTTGACTTTTTGACAGCAACTGACTTAATACACAAACTCTGAAGTTTATGCCTCTAGCACCTCCCTCAGTCCCTTCTACCTTGATCTCTTGCTATACTCTATCCTTGCACTATCCACTACCCTACTACACTCTATACCCTACTAATCATCCCTCTCCCTCTTACAAGCCATTCTTCATGCATCCTTCTTTTCCCTGTGGCGCTGTATGACCCCTGTGGTTTAGCGCTTCTTTTGGTTATAATAATACTAACAACTTAAAGAAGGAAGTCAGTAAATTACTCAGGAATGAACGATTTCTCGTAAATCCATGTTGAGTACCATGAATAAAATTATGTTATCCTCATCTCGGACACAACACCTGTTTAGAGAGATGTATTTAAAGGATATTCAATACTTCACAAAGTTCCATTTGCACTCTTTATGTAATTTGAAAAAATTTCATCAGGGCCAATCGTTAACCTGTTTGATTACCATATTTCTAATTAATTACTGGTTTTTCGTTTGAGTGAGGATTGATAAGAAATAACTGTTAGAAAAGGAGCACATTTCATTCTCGTTCTCAATAAATTGTCCTAAGTGGACCTAATTATTGTCCAACCTATACTCATTAATTAATTGATTATTGAAGCCGTAGCAACTTTAGTTACATGATATCATCTAATTTTTTTTTTAGTTACAAGTCAACCTCCTTTTTAATTTGACCCTTATTGAATTATCTTTACTTACTTCCATTCACTGTTAAATGTAATTGATTTGTGGTTGTTCATGCCAGATTCCTCAATAATCTCTAGATTATTAACAAGCTTCTGTTTCCTAGAACTACATCTCGTTGGTTATCACAAACTTTAAAACAAAAAGTCCTGAACTACCTCTAAGAGGTCATTCAATCTGACTAATGGTAAAATTGCCTAGAATTATTACGTGAACATGCCCTGACGCTCTAACAATTTCGTCCCAAAGTAGTGTAACTGGGTCCCTAGGTAAGTTTGGGGGACTAAATTACGCCTAAAATGATTTTTTCAAGTCCCACCAAACATTCTAGCCAGAAAGATTCTGTTAGTGTTCCTTCAGTGTTTATACACTATTTTCTCCCTCAATTCAAGTTTTCTCAAATTTATAGTGCTACCCCAGCTCCATTTCCCTTACTTATGTCAACGTAGTAAACTTAAATCACTAATTGTGCCATTCGTCAGTCACGTCCCGATTCTTCAAGTTAAGTTTTGTCTTTGCATGGCAAATATGTCAACGTTTCCCGCACATACAACCAATCTCAAGTTGTCAATCTTTTTTTCTAGTGCAACTACTATTTATTTAATACGTATTGAGCAACTTTCTCTTCAATTTTTTCTCACTACTCATACCCTCTCCTCTACTATCTCTACTGCTGCTCCTCAATTCCCTCTATTAACCAATAAACCAACTGCATTCACTTCACCTGTCTGCAGTATATGAACCCCTTCTCCTTGTACTTGCTTTATTTTTATCAAGACTGATAAAATGAGCACAGCGTCTCCAAGCTGAGGGATTGATTATCTCAGATTCCTACTCCTTGACCACCGTTCTTCTCTGTATTGGGCTGATGAAGGCACTAGGTGGCGAAACGCTGCTCATGTGTCTCATTCATCAACTTGACAGTTTTCTAAATCATTTATATAATATTACTTCATTGTGCCTTCGACTGGTAGTTCCAAAACCCGCTGCCCTGATAATTCACTGCCCATTTCTGTCATACAACATTTCATCGTTTTCCCCACCTCTAAGTACTTCTAGCTTTACTAGATAAATAAACCCCATCACTGGTATACATGTCATTTTTGCCATGAAAATTGTCTTAATTGGTCAGGGCATTGCAAAGGATAACCAATCATTTCCAGCTTCTCTTCTCTCGACAGTGTCATATATTAGATGGCGCCCTCTCTTCTTCCTGTAACTGCTGGTAAGATATTCACTCCAGCGCTTAGCACCATCGTTGCCTCCAGCACATAGGCACATAACAGGATTGGACCCATTACTTTCAATGATTTTGTCAAGAATGCTAACAATATCCTGCATCTTAGCCCAAGGAAGACACACATTCTGCCTAATCTTATTTTTAAGACAGAATGCCCTATCCATGAATTCTGCCTGGAAATCCCAGTTGTTACATTGCTCACCCTATATTCGTCATGGAACACAGCAATGTTATTACTAGTTTCCATCTCTCCTTCCTTCCTTTTGATCTTCATCTTGGTTTCTTCTTCCTCCGTTGTCCTGAGGATTCAAAACAAGAGAATCCTCTTTTTTCCCTCCATCAGTTGCGGATATCTTTCCTAACTTCCTAATTCACTTAAGGGGTAAAATTACTCCAAAAAATAATTCGTTTGATCCGTCGCTAGTATAGATGTCAGAAATAATTATTTCACTGCGTCAAGAATTCATTTTGTTTTGTATTTAATATGATACAAAGTTAAACTAAATTAATTAATATATATTAAGAGCGCTTATAATTTCCCATCGTCTCTAATTACCACCATACTGATTATAGGAAAGGGAGAACATTTAAGATTTCATTCTGAATGACGAAGAGAAACATTAATATAAATAATACATACTGATATTTTAGCGTTGATATGTAGGTAATTCTGTTCTGTATTTAAAAAAATCAAAGGAAGTTTTTAGTACTCGTGAATGTTATATAAGATGTAGTATATAATTTATATATAATTCAAAGCAATGTAAAATATTATATTATTATAATACATTGCATAATCATATAATATAGCACAATATAAAATTATGTAATATAATTTAAACACCCAGACATATATTTCTCTCAGTATATGTATGCTGAACCTCACCTCTATTTTAGGGATTTAAGTGTTCTTATCTGGTAGTGAAAATATTATGGCCACTCTAACTCTAGTATAGTCGAGAGTCTTCAAACTCATTAAACAACCGAGTCTATATAATATTATATAATCATATAATGAGAATATTTACTAAAATTACAAACCTTGAAACACCTTGCACTGCTGAAGTTATATTTACGATTTTTTTTGTTCTATGAACTCTGAAGATGATCAAGCAACTTTTTATCTCCATAATTCAACTTTTCATCTCCATAATTCAACTTTTCATCTCCATAATTCAACTTTTCATCTCCATAATTCAACTTTTCATCTCCATAATTCAACTTTTCATCTCCATAATTCAACTTTTCATCTCCATAATTCAACTTTTCATCTCCATAATTCAACTTTTCATCTCCATAATTCAACTTTTCATCTCCATAATTAAACTGTTCATCTCCATAATTCAACTTTTCATCTCCATAATTCAACTTTTCATCTCCATAATTCAACTTTTCATCTCCATAATTCAACTTTTCATCTCCATAATTCAACTTTTCATCTCCATAATTCAACTTTTCATCTCCATAATTAAACTGTTCATCTCCATAATTCAACTTTTCATCTCCATAATTCAACTTTTCATCTCCATAATTCAACTTTTCATCTCCATAGTTCAACTTTTCATCTCCATAATTCAACTTTTCATCTCCATAATTCAACTTTTTATCTCCATAATTCAACTTTTCATCTCCATAATTCAACTTTTCATCTCCATAATTCAACTTTTCATCTCCATAATTCAACTTTTCATCTCCATAATTCAACTTTTCATCTCCATAATTCAAAATAGTATTTAAGTAAATTCACTTGAATGCTAAATTATAACAAAATAAAGCAATTAAAAATAGCAACCTCGTTAATTTAGAGTATAGTCAGAATGTCTCAGCTTAGTGCAAACCCTAATACACAAGGTATAATAGAATATTTCTAGAAATAAACTTGAAATATTATTATTTAAATATAGAAGAGCAAAATTTTGTTCTATAATTACCTGTTTTCGTTACATCTCGAGCAATAAAAATCTTTAGGGCGCTGTCGACCACTACGAGAACATGATCGCCCCGTCGAACTAAAGTGTCTATTGCTTCTTGAAACTGTCGATTTGTTATATATATGAGTCGACCAACTTTCTCCATATTGGCTACTTCCCTAAGTATACCAGACTCTGCTGACTGAAAGTAGTTTACATTAGGATGAAAATATTTCCCAAGACATTAATCCAAATGTAAAGTTAGATAATTAAAAAAAAATACTAGTAAGCAGTTGTATATATGATAAACTATATTTTAATAACTTTTTTTTTCCTAAAATTTCAAAACTTGCGATTTTGGTTTAAATAGCAATGCTCTTCTTGCCGAATAAGGTAAGCGAAAATTTGTGTCTGCAATAATTTCGCAAAAATTATTCTGAATCTAAAGAAAAAAAATGTATTTCATTATGATTGTTTATTATTAATTTAATGTAAACTTACCTAAAATATATTTAGTTGGATTAGACTAAATTAAATTGCGTTTCTTATATTGAAGTTAGGTAAGGTAAAATTATAATTTTTTTTACATTAACATAAATGAAAAAAATATATATTTCAACGTATAAGATTTTTTTAGCAAGGACTTAATTGTAAATGAGTTCACGCTAATTGACCAATTTTACCTATTCAGCACGACATATATATTTAATATATATATATATATATATATATATATATATATATATATATATATATATATATATATATATATATATATATGAGTGACTAGATAGCGTTTTTAATGAGGGATTAATAAGCGTTTTCCTAAGTGATTGAGAGATATAGGACGACATCTTCGTATCCCTTTCCTGGTATCAAGATTTTTTCCAAATTTCCCTTGTTTTTTCATAAATATGAAATCTGTTTTTCATGTTTTTGTATATATGTGTTTCGGTAGATGAAATTCGGGTAGTTTTCTTGTTAAACTTGCATGACCACTCTCGTTATCTCAGCTTCATATGTACATAAGAAATACTTGTTTTTTATTTATGCTTAGGTTTACCTTAATATTCTAAGGAAGGTTTGCTCCCCAACTACATATCTCACCCCTCTTCCCCAATACTTTATGATTTTTTAATAACACTGTCGTGGTATTACAATATATTTTTAGAGAGTGTATACATTCAAACACTGGTAGGCTTTCATTATTTTGGTAAGAATACATGGATCATTACAAAGTATACAGTTTTATTGACACTGTACATATATAGATATATCGCCTGGTCAACTCGGTCAATTCTGAACACCAGTACGCAGGCAGATCTGACGACCCAATGAATTCCTGTGTTCAACACCGAAATTCACAAAACTATTTAATCAACTACAGAAACGCAAGACTCATCGCCAGAGAAGACAACACTCAATACCGAAGAATCCTAGAATCATCACTTATCTGTATATCCAACAACTTCAACCAGAACAACGGCTTCTACAACATAGCTGAACCTATTGCCAAGAAACTTCTTCATCGCTATCCCACATAAGAACTTAAGAATGGAACACTGCAAAACGTTTACACATATACTTGTCCAATCTCTTTTTAAAGCTACCCAACGATAAAGACTCCATCACCCTACTCTAAAGATTGCCACATGCAGCATTCTCCACCTGACTCAGCATTCTCCACCTGACTCAGCATTCTCCACCTGACTCAGCATTCTCCACCTGACTAAATCCTAAAAATACTCATGTATCTTATATCCAGGTAGATCTGTTTGTGACTCGATAAAGCCCACTCCGTGGGCGAAACGTTGTCAATAAAGAATCACATTATACTGCTTACGTGTTTATTTTTCCAAACATGATTCTATTATATTCCTCTCAACCATGGACTTGCTTGATACAACTTTCTCAGCAATTTGAAAATCAATTGGATGGTTAAAATCTCTCACATGAATAAATAGAGCATTAGAATCTTGTCCAGTTCTAATGCTATATTTATGATGCTTTAATCTTAGTTCAAGACTTTTGCCAGTTTGACCGTAATAAACTTTATCGCATATTTTACAAAAAAAAACTTTTTAGACACATCGTCAGATTTTGGGGGGGTTTTTTTTTCAAATTTTTTTTTCTTATCAAAATTTTTAAATACAACTTTGGGTATTAAAATTTTAAGAAAGGAAGACATATCAACCAAAACCCTGGTAAGGGGGAACCAACATATTTTTAATTGAATAGGGTTGGGGGCCTTTTTGGTTGTAAAAAATATTTCTAGCTATTTTAAAAAATTTATCAATTACGTTTCTTGGGTTTTTAAATATTAGCTACTTTATTGAGGAAAAGTTTCCTCAATAAAGATACCCCAAATGTTGCATATGTGTCTAATTTATAACCCGGGTTTTCTGAACCATTCATCTACACCCTGGGATTTTACAGCCCAGGCTGTGGTTTCTCTTGCAGGATCCTGTTTTACCGGTTTTAATTTAAAATCAGTTTGACTCCCATTTCTCCCCCTTTAAAATACCCCCCCCAAATTTTCTGAAAATTTACTATCTCAGTCATGTTCCCTAGCCTATTTCTTTGATGTTTTCAATCTCCCTTTTTCTTCCTCCCCGTATTTCATTGTTTTCCCCCGCTCTCCCCCTTGGGCCCTTTAATAAACACTCACTTCTCCCTCTCCTTTCCCCCCAGTGCCTTTCCCCCTGGGTCCCATTTTACATGCCCATTGTCTCCCCTTTTTTTTCCCTTAACAGGGGGTTTGTGCCTCTGCATGGGACCTATTCCCTCTTCTTCTTCCCCCCCCATTACTGCTATCCCTGCTCCAAACTGCTCTCCCTTTCATTTCTCGGCCCCGCTTGGTGGGTGATAGGGCATTAGAATAATATGTCTCCTTCCTTTTCATTGGGGTTCCTCATTCAGGGGTGCCCCGCTTCAGATTCTGTCTCTGGGCAAAGCCCTGAAACTTGCCTTATTTACCCTTTT
>WNWK01016963.1:0-43543 GCA_009830355.1 Cherax destructor
TGAATGTATTCAGATATTTGGGAGTGGACATTCGGCGGATGGGTCTATGAAGGATGAGGTGAATCATAGAATTGATGGGGGGAAAAGGGTGAGTGGAGCACTTGGAGTCTGTGGAGACAAAGAACCTTGTCCATGGAAGAAAAAGGGGGAATTTTGGAGGATAAATTACCAACGCTCTTATATGGGTGTGAAGATGGGTGATGAATGTTGCAACGGGGGAGAAAGGCTGGAGGCAGTGGAGATGTCATGTCTGAGGTCAATGTGTGGTGTGAATATAATGCAGAGAATTCGGAGTTTGGAAATTAGGGGAGGTGCGGGATTACCAAAACGATTGTCCAGAGACGAGGAGGGGTTGTTGAGGTGGTTTGGACATGTAGAGAGAAATGGAACGGGACAGAGTGACCGAAGTGTATAAATCTGTAGTGGAGGGAAGGCGGGGGAAAGGGGTCGGCCTAGGGGTTGGAGGGAGGGGGTAAAGGAAGTTTTGGGGGGGCTTGGACTTCCAGCAAGCATGGTGAGCGTATTTGATAGGAGTGAATGGAGGCATATGGTTTTAATACTTGACGTGCTGTTGGAGGGAGCAAAGTAACATTTATGAAGGGATTCAGGGAAACCGGCAGGCCGGACTTGAGTTCTGGAGATGGGGTACAGTGCCGGCACTCGGGAAGGAGGGGTGTTAATGTTGCAGTTTTATAACTGTAGTGTAAAGCACCCTTCTGGCAAGACAGTGATGGAGTGAATGATGATGAAATTTTTTTCTTTTTCGGGCCACCCTGCCTTGGTGGGAATCGGCCGATGTGTTAATAAAAAAAAAAATATATATATATATATATAAAACATAAACAGGATATTGCCGGTCTTTAAGATGTGAGCAATCAGCTAAAGGGTACTTCCTCCAAAACAGTTTTTTGTATCGGCAATGGGAATACTTCTCGACCCACAGAAAATTACATTGCAGTGGCTCTCCGCCTCGCTGACTCATTTCCGGAATATTTGTGACGATGTCTACACCGTTAAACTCCCCTAAAACAAAGGGTTGCCTGCAAGACTCACTGAAGTGAACGAACGACATCATAAAGAGGAGCGTTGCTTCAGCTGGATGCCCGGCTGAAAATGAGTTCCGACCCTAACATCCATTAATACTCAAAAATACCGCAAACCGCCACGATGGGATCCCATCTATACCTGCGTGTCGTCTCTGACTAACACCTACATCGGTCACAACGTTGGGCAACAGAGAGGTGCTACGGATCACGGGGAGCAGTACTAGATTCAGAAGGTATAGAGAAAAAGCATCAATATCAATTTAATCCCAGTGGGATCGGAGACCCTGGGATCATGTGGAAAGAATGTCACACGAGTCCTCAAAGAACTGGGAATATTAGAATATAAATTTAACCCCAGTATTTATGTGTAAAGTAATAGCGTAAAGTAACTACAATATAATAATTAATAATAATAATAATATTTAGTTCTACAACACAGCTGATACAACGTATATGACATTATAGACATACTATATAGAAAACTCTTGGTTATTCAGCACATTCCAGGCAACTTAGGTTATTCTTGTTTCCCAGGATGTGACCCAACAATCAGCTAACACGCAGGTACACCCAGGTACACCCAGGTACACCCAGGTACACCCAGGTACACCCAGGTACACCCAGGTACACCCAGGTACACCCAGGTACACCCAGGTACACCCACGTACTTGCTTACTGATAGCTGAACGTACATAACATTCCCAAAATTTCACCTGTGGCGGGGAGCGATCCCGGACCCTCAGCTGGTGAGTTATATACAAAACAATGTAAATAAACTAGAGAGAAAGTGAGTTAGGATCACGAAGAGTAAATGCAAAAGTTGTTAATTAAATAATAAGGAAGCAATCCCTGACATAGATCTTTGTTATAAGATAATCCGTTTAATAGTTCTCTCCGTTTATTGGGGAATGTGGGATGAAAAATAGGTCATGTGAAGGTTTACTATGGCGCCTACGTCGGCTGACCTATCTATGCTAAAAGGTCTGAGTAAATACAAAAGAAAATTGAAAAAATATATATAAAAACTAGCCTACTATGGGCGTGGACGGAAACCAAGGCAGAGTTGCCAATAGTCTGGGCAGCAGTCTGCGTTGAAGGTTCTGTTGCAGAACTGGTCACAATAACACAGCGTCCCACGTATAGGCATAGAACAGTCGTCGTCCTCCCATCACAGCATGACACAGGACGTCTAAAATAGAAAGAAATAAAAATATAGATACCAATTGAAATGTAACTGATAACAAACACAAATGAGCAGGATATTATCAACTAATTCATCTGTCAGTATCAGTAATTTATGAAAAAAAAAAAAAAGTATCTCACTAATTCACATGGATATTAAGAAGCAATGGTTTTCAACATGAAAATGTTTATTTCCTTGCAAACAATTGTGGTTTATATGTTATAAAATATTAATTACAGAGAAGGCCTCACAGGCCTAGGAACGGGCGGATGGGAATATAAGTAATAAAATATTTTAACCAAAACTAGAATATAAAACTACAACTACATGATAGATATAAATTCGAAACCCAAACTGCAGTTCAAGATAGCCATGCATAAACTGCAGCCAGACGAAACCATGCATAAACGCAGCTCAGACGATAACCATGCATAAACTGCAGCTCAGACGATAACCATGCATAAACTGCAGTTCAGATGATATCCATGCATAAACTGCAGCTCAGATGATAACCATGCATAAAGCAGCTCAGACGATAACCATGCATAAACTGCAGTTCGCGTAACCATGCATAAACTGCGTTCAGAGATAACCATGCAAAACTGCAGTTCAGACGATAACCATGCATAAACTGCAGTTCAGACGATAACCATGCATAAACTGCAGTTCAGACGATAACCATGCAAAACTGCAGTTCAGATGATAACCATGCTAAACTGCAGTTCAGAGATAACCATGCATAAACTGCAGTTCAAGAAACCATGCATAAACTGCAGCTCAGATGATAACCATGCATAAACGAGCTCAGATGATAACCATGCATAAACTGCAGCTCAGATGATAACCATGCATAAACTGCAGCTCAGATGATAACCATGCATAAACTGCAGCTCAGACGATAACCATGCATAAACTGCAGTTCAAGATAACCATGCATAAACTGCAGTTCAGATGATAACCATGCATAAACTGCAGTTCAGACGATAACCATGCATAAACTGCAGTTCAGACGATAACCATGCAAAACTGCGTTCAGATGATAACCATGCATAAACTGCAGTTCAGATGATAACCATGCATAAACTGCAGTTCAGATGATAACCATGCAAAACTGCAGCTCAGATGATAACCATGCATAAACTGCAGCTCAGATGATAACCATGCATAAACTGCAGCTCAGACGATAACCATGCATAAACTGCAGCTCGACGATAACCATGCATAAATCAGCCGACGATAACCATGCATAAACTGCAGCCAGACGATAACCATGCATAAACTGCAGCTCAGACGATAACCATGTATAAATAACAAAAAGGCCTACCGTGACTGGAACAATACACACACAACCCGCACATATAAAAGGGGCTTACGAATTTCGGCCCGACGGACCATTTACAAAGTCACACTAACACACAGAGACAGAGGAAAGGGTTTTATAGGCAGGCAGACGGGGAGGGGTACAAGGAGTGGGGAAATGTAGGAGTAGTGGTAGTATGGTAGTAGTAAGGTAGTAGTAAAGGTAGTAAGTAGACAGTCATATGGGAAGGAGCACTGCTATGAGGCTGGCCCGCAAGGGGACGAGGGAAGAAAGGAAAAAAAATGAAGGAAAATACAAGGCAAAAGAAAGAACAGAAAGAAAGGAAAACCCAAGGAGAAAAAGGAGAAGGGGGGAAGATAAGACAGGAAGGAATCAGGTTAAGTCACGGGTGTTCTGAAGTTTAGAGCATTTAACAATGTAATAGAGGGAAAGCATCAACAGAGACAAAGCCAGGGCTAAGATTCACAGGGAAAGTTGTGTATAAGGGAGGATTCAACCAGGCGGCGACTATGAAAGTTGCGTGGGTGACGTTTTGGAAGACCAATCAATGGGATGACTGTGATCTCTGACATGACAGAAAAGAGCATTATTAGTGTCGGCAACCAACCTATTTTTGTGCTCCTGAGTCTGTCAGAAAAGATCGGCCAGTTTCTCCGAAGTACTGAAGAGGACAGGAGGAGCAAGAAATAGAGTAGACACCAGGAGAATCTGTGGAGGTGGGGAGGTATAACTAGATTAGTGCGAAGAGTGTTAGTTTGGCGAAAGGTGGGTTTGATGTCTAAGGAACGGAGGAGTTGCTGAGATTAGAGAGACCAGAGATGTAGGGAAGGCAGAGGACTGGAGGTTCTCAGGAGTAGAGGGTTTAGGAGAAAGAAAGTCCGTTTAGCACGAGAGAAAGCAGAGTCTATGAAATGGGAAGGGTAGCCCAAGCGGGAAAAAGAATTATGAAGAGTGGCTGCTTGAAACTGAGGATCACAGATGCGGAGAGCACGGAGAAAGAGGGAGATAAGAACACTCTTCTTGACAGAGGAGGCATGATAAGAGAAGTAAGAATGTCATGCCACTGTGCATAGGCTTGGGGGGGACACGGAGAAGGCAAAACCTGTAACTGAACGGTGGACATGAACATCAAGGAAAGGAAGCAAAAATTAGATTCCCAATCAGCTTTAAACTTAATGGAAGGGGCAAGATTATTAAGAGCATCAAGAAAGGTTGGAAGAGACTTAAGTCATGAGGCCAAAGAGCAAAGATGTCATCCATAGCAGCCAGAGTGAAGGACGTAATCAATAGTAAGAAGAACAGTCTCGAAGTATTCCATATAAAGATTAGCAAGAACAGGAGATAGAGGAGAGCCCATAGCGACCCAAAGGTTTGAAATAATATTTACCTTGAAAGGAAAAGGAGTTAGAGTCCACCAAAGTCGGATAAGATCAAGAAAGCATCAGTAGGTATAGGGAGATGAAGTAACCCTTCTTCCTTTCCCGAGAAAAATTGGACATCATCCAGAGGGACATTGTGAAGGGGGATCGACATCAAGACTAAGCATCTTACAGGTCGGGAGAGAGCGAACACGTTCGATGAAGTCTTGAGGTGACGAAGGTGGGCGGGGGAAAAATACCAAGAAAAGGAGTGAGGGTTTTTTGGGTAGCCAGGACGCAAGAAAAAAAGAGACAGAACCTCTAGAAGATAGATGGGACGTAGAGGAATATCAGGTTTGTGAGTTTTGGGAAGGCCATAGAAATAGGGCAGAGAGGGACAGATGACACAAAACGATGAACAAGGTTAAAGTCGAAGGGCAGAGGTCGGAGAGAGTCTTAAGTTTCTTGTTGAAAGTTCTCTTGATACGATCAAGAGGGTTGGAAACGAGAGGAGTGTAGGTGTGAGTCAGAGAGCAAGACATCGGCATGGAGGTAACTCATGATCAAGGATAACAACCAATTACCTTTATCAGAAAAGTATGACAATGTTAGCGTTGGATTTGGGGCAGAAAGGGCAAGTTGATAACGGCGGGAAGGTGATGGTTTTAGAAAACAGGCATCAAGAGCAGGAAGGAGAGCGCCAGAAAAGTGGATAAATCAGGAAAGATTATTATTAGAGAGGAGACTGACGAAAAGAGTCAAAAGAGCTAATCATATCAATACCAGGCGAGGGGCAGGTGAAGTGGCAAAGGAAAGACCAAAACCAAGCAGTTCAAGCTCATGTTGGGAGAGGTGACAGAAGACAGATTAGTAACACAGTCGGTAAGGGAGAATTTGACCAAGGACTATCTGAGATGGACGTTGAAGTTTGTTCTGTAGTTTAAGGAATGCATTTGTGAATTCAGGCGAGCAGTGTCAAAAGCGACGGTAGTGAGAAGGCGAGATCTTGTGGAAGAGAAGCAAAAGAGCATGTTGACGCTGACGGAGAGTAAAGAAGGCATCTTCAACCTGAGACTTAGTAAAATAATGAGTTGTTGGAGTAGGAGACGGCATGACAGGAAAGGGGCCCAGAGGGTTGGGTTTCAGGAAATGGGAAAAGGAAGGGGGCAGAACCTGCTCAAAACAGCCGTAGAAAGCGAAGCTGATTCTTGACGCCTGGTGGCAATAAGAGCAGCCTCATAAGAACGAAAGACGGGTTTAAAGAAGGAAGAACATTAAAAAAAGTTGAAAGAATAAGACGCTTACCTGCGGGTTCCAAAATAACAAAAAGGCACAATACCGTGACTGGAACAATACACACACAACCCGCACATATAAAAGAGAGGAGCTTACGACGACGTTTCCCCGACTTGGACCATTTACAAAGTCACACTAACACACAGAGACAGAGGAAGGGTATTTATAGGCAGGCAGACAGGGAAGGGGTACAAGAGAGTGGGAAAAGGGTAGTGGTAGTAGTGGTATAGTAAAGGTAGTAGTAAAGGTGGTAGAGTAGACAGTCATAGGGAAGGAGACTCCAGAGGTGCGGCCCGCAAGGGGTACGAGAGGGAAGAAAGCGAAAAAATGAAGGAAAATACAAGGCAAAAAGAAAGAACAGAAAAGAAAGAAAACCCAAGGAGAAAAAAGGAGAAGGGGAAGATAAGACAGGAAGGAATCAGGTTGTCACGGGTGTTCTGAAGTTTAGAGCATTTAACAATGTAATGAGAGAGGAAAGCATCAACAGAGACAAAAGCCAGGGCTAAGATTCATACAGGGAAAGTTGTGTATAAGGGAGGATTCAACCAGGCGGCGACTATGAAAGTTAGACGTAGGGTAGACAGTTTTAGCAGAAGACCAATCAATGGGATGACTGTGATCTCTGACATGAAGAAAAGAGCATTATTAGTGTCGGCAAGCCTAACACTATTTTTGTGCTCCCTGAGTCTGTCAAAGAGATCGGCCAGTTTCTCCGAAGTACTGAAGAGGACAGGAGGAGCAAGAAATAGAGTAGACACCAGGAGAATCTGTGGAGGTAGGGGAGGTATGAACTAGATTAGTGCAAGAGTGTTAGTTTGGCGAAAGGTAAGTTTGATGTCTAAGGAACGGAGAGAGTTGCTGAGATTAGAGAGACCAGAGATGTAGGGAAGAGAGGACTGGAGAGTTCTCAGGAGTAGAGGGTTTAGGAGAGAAGAAAGTCCGTTTAGCACGAGAAAGCAGAGTCTAGAAATGGGAAGGTAGCCCAGGCGGGAAAAAGAATTATGAAGATGGAAATTTCTGCTTCAAGAAACTGAGGATCACAGATGCGGAGAGCACGGAGAAAGGGAGATAAGAACACTCTTCTTGACAGAGGAGGCATGATAAGAGAAGTAATGAATGTACATGCCACTGTGCATAGGCTTGCACAGGAGAAGGCAAAACCTGTAACTGAACGGTGGACAGAACATCAAGAAGGAAGCAAAGAATTAGATTCCCAATCAGCTTTAAACTTAATGGAAGGGGCAAGATTATTAAGAGCATCAAGAAAAGGTTGGAAGAGACTTAAGTCATGAGGCCAAAGAGCAAAGATGTCATCTACATACGGAGCCAGAGTGAAGGACGTACATCAATAGTGGGAAGAAGAACAGTCTCGAAGTATTCCATATAAAGATTAGCAAGAACAGGAGATAGAGGAGAGCCCATGCGACACCAAAGGTTTGAGAATAATATTTACCTTGAAAGGAAAAGGAGTTAGAGTCCACGCAAAGTCGGATAAGATCAAGAAAGACATCAGTAGGTATAGGGAGATGAAGTAACCCTTCATTGGCCTTCTCTCCGAGAAAATTAAGGACATCATCCAGAGGGACATTAGTGAAGAGGACTCGACATCAAGACTAAGCATCTTACAGGTCGGGAGAGAGCGAACACGTTCGATGAAGTCTTGAGAGTGACGAAGGTGGGCAGGAGAAAAAGTACCAAGAAAAGGAGTGAGGGTTTTGGCTAGCCAGGACGCAAGAGAATAAGAGACAGAACCTCTAGAAGATATGATGGGACGTAGAGGAATATCAGGTTTGTGAGTTTTGGGAAGGCCATAGAAATAGGGCAGAGAGGACAGATGACACGAAAACGATGAACAAGGTTAAAGTCAGAAGGGCAGAGGTCGGAGAGAGTCTTAAGTTCTTGTTGAAAGTTCTCTTGATACGATCAAGAGGGCCGAAACGTCGTCGTAAGCTCCTCTCTTTTATATGTGCGGGTTTGTGTGTATAACCATGTATAAACTGCCATCAACTACAGTTTCAACAATAATGATGCTCAAGTGGACAAAGGAGTATAATGAAAATCGTGTTTTTACTATGAGAAAGACAATTTTGATCTTTAATTATTTGAGTTTTTGTGAAGAAAGCTGATATTGTAGGATTAAGTTAATACACATGTGTCCTGCATGACCTCTTTGTATAAACCATCTTGGATTGTCAAGTCTTTAGAATTATTCAATAATGAGGCAGTTTTTCCGTTGCAAGATTCCTGGGAAATAAAGTTTTCTGGGAATACCTAACCCAAGGATTATGAAACCTGGAAAAAAGTACATCAGCGTCACAGAAAGATTTATGCTTAGAACCAATAAGAAAAACTTAACGCAACACAATGGAATATGATACTAAACTTTCGATCCCTTATCAAATATTTGGATAAGTGGTACCCCGGATTTCGTACAGCTCCCAACTCGAACAATTATGTAAGTGTATTTTTGTTAGTGCTTATGTAAGTGTATTTTTGGGGGTCTGAAACGGAGTAATCTAATTTACATTTGTCCTTGTGGTAAAAATTCGTTCGTAACGGCACTCGAACAGCATTTTGGAACGAATTATTGACGAAAACCGGGGTACCACTGTATGTGAAATTTATTTATTAGTGACAAAAAGAAATCTGAATATAAAAAATTCCTTACAAATGTATTTGTGATAGGGAGGTGAGACAGAGCGGGCTTCTCCGGAGCTGATATGGGTGACATAGAATACAGGTTAGACAATATTATGTCAGGTTATGGACACAACCCCATTATGCTTTAAAGTGGAGGAAGAAATATTGTGAAATTCAGGAGGAACGAGTTGCTGGCCAAGTACAGAACAGTACTTGAGGTGGTAGCATCTCTCTTGGGGTAGGAGTGGTAGCATCTCTCTTGGAACAGGGGTGGTAGCATCTCTCTTGGTGCAGGGTGGTAGCATCTCTCTTGGAACAGGGGTGGTAGCATCTCTATAGGAACAGTGGTGGAAGCTCCTCTCTTGGAACAGGGGTGGTAGCATCTCTCTTGGAACTGGGGTGGTAGCATCTCTCTTGGAACAGTGGTGGTAGCACTCTCTTGGAACAGGGGTGGAGCATCTCTCTTGGAACTGGGGTGGTAGCATCTCTTGAAACAGTGGTGGTAGCATCTCTCTTGGAACAGGGGTGGTAGCATCTCTCTTGGAACAGGGGTGGTAGCATCTCTCTTGGAACAGTGGTGGTAGCATCTCTCTTGAAACAGGGGTGGTAGCATCTCTCCTGGAACAGGGGTGGTAGCATCTCTCTTGGAACAGTGGTGGTAGCATCTCACTTTAAACAGTGGTGGTAGCATCTCTCTTGTGACAGGGGTGGGAGCATCTCTCTTGTAACAGGGGTGGTAGCATCTCTAATGGAACAGGGGTGGTAGCATCTCTCTTGGAACAGGAGTTGTAGCATCTCCCTTGGAACAGGGGTGGTAGCATCTCTCTTGGAACAGTGGTGGTAGCATCTCTCTTGGAACAGTGGTGGTAGCACCTCTCTTGGAACAGGGGTGGTAGCATCTGTCTTGGAACTGGGGTTGTAGCATCTCTCTTGGAACAGGGGTGGTAGCATCTCTCTTGGAACAGTGGTGGTAGCATCTCTCTTGGAACAGGGGTGGTAGCATCTCTCTTGGAACAGTAGTGGTAGCACCTCTCTTGGAAGAGGGGTGGTAGCATCTCTCTTGGAACTGGGGTGGTAGCATCTCTCTTGAAACAGGGGTGGTAGCATCTCTCCTGGAACAGGGGTGGTAGCATCTCTCTTGGAACAGTGGTGGTAGCATCTCTCTTGGAACAGTGGTGGTAGCTTCTCTCTTGGGACAGGGGTGGTAGCAACTCTCTTGAAACAGTGGTGGTAGCATCTCTCTTGAAACAGGGGTGGTAGCATCTCTCTTGGAACAGGGGTTGTAGCATCTCCCTTGGAACAGGGGTGGTAGCATCTCTCTTGGAACAGTGGTGGTAGCATCTCTCTTGGAACAGTGGTGGTAGCATCTCTCTTGAAACAGGGGTGGTAGCATCTCTATTGTAACAGGGGTGGTAGCATCTCTCTTGGAACAGGGGTGGTAGCATCTCTCTTGGGGTAGGGGTGGTAGCATCTCTCTTTGAACAGGGGTGGTAGCATCTCTCTTTAGACAAGGGTGGTTGCATCTCTCTGAACAGGGCTGGTAGCATCTTTCTCGGACAGGGGTGGTAGCATCTCTCTTGGAACAGTGGTGGTAGCATCTCTCTTTGAACAGTGGTGGTAGATCTCTCTTTGGACAGGGGTGGCAGCATCTCTCTTGGAACAGTGGTGGTAGCATCCCTTGGAACAGTGGTGGTAGCATCTCTCTTGTAACAGGGTGGTAGCATCTCTCTTGGAATAGGGGTGGTAGCATCTCTCTTGTAACAGGGGTGGTAGCATCTCTTGGAATAGGGGTGGTAGCATCTTTCTTGTAACAGGGGTGGTAGCATCTCTCCTGGAATAGGGTGGAGCATCTCATTGTAACAGGGGTGGAGCATCTCTTTGGAACAGGGTGGTAGCATCTCTCTTGGGACAGGGGTGGTAGCATCTCTCTTGTAGCAGGGTGGTAGCATCTCTTGGAACAAAGGTGGTAGCATCTCTCTTGGGGTAGGGGGGTAGCATCTTTCTTGGAACAGGGGTGGTAGCATCTCTCATTGGACAAGGGTGGAAGCATCTTTCTCGGGACAGGGGTGGTAGCATCTTTCCGGGACAGGGGGTGGTAATCTCTCTTTGAACAGGGGTGGAAGATCTCTCTTGGGACAGGGGTGGAGCATCTCTCTTGGAACAGGGGTGGTAGCATTCTCTTGGGACAAGGTGGTAGTATCTCTTTGGGAAAGGGGTGGAGCACTCTCTTGGGACAGGGTGGTAGCATCTCCTTGGGACAGGGTGGTAGCATCCTCTTGGGACAGAGGTGGTAGCATCTCCTTGGGACAGGAGGTAGCATCCTCTTGGGACAGGGGTGGTAGCATCCTCTTGGGACAGGGGTGGTAGCATCTCTCTTGGGACAGGGGTGGTAGCATTCTCTTGGAACAGGGGTGGTAGCATCTCTCTTGGAACAGGGGTGGTAGCACTCTCTTCTGGGACAGGGGTGGTAGCACTCTCATTGGACAAGGGTGGGCATCTCTCTTGGGACAGGGTGGAGCATCTTTCTCGGGACAGGGGAGATTCTCTTTGAACAGGGGTGGAAGCATCTTCTTGGGACAGGGGTGGTAGCATCTCTTGGGACAGGGGTGGTAGCATTCTCTTGGGACAGGGGTGGTAGCATCTCCTTAGGACAGGGGGAGCACTCTCTTGGGACAGGGTGGAGCATCTCCTTGGGACAGGGTGGTAGCATCTCCTTGGAACAGGGGTGGTAGCATCTCCTTGGGACAGGGGTGGTAGCATCTCTCTTGTAGCAGGGGTGGTAGCATCTCCGGAACAAAGGTGGGCATTCTCTTGGGGAGGGGTGGTAGCATCCTCTTGGAACAGGGGTGGTAGCATCTCCATTGGACAAGGGTGGTAGCATCTCTCTTGGGACAGGGGTGGTAGCATCTTTCTCGGGACAGGGGTGGTAGCATCTCTCTTTGAACAGGGGTGGAAGTCCTCCTTGGGACAGGGGTGGTAGCATCTCTCATTGGACAAGGGTGGTAGATTCTTTGGGACAGGGGTGGTAGACTTTCCGGGACAGGGGTGGTAGCATCTCTCTTTGAACAGGGGGGAAGCATTCTCTTGGGACAGGGGTGGTAGACTTCTTGGGACAGGGGTGGTAGCATCTCTCTTGGGACAGGGGTGGTAGCATTCTCTTAGGACAGGGGTGGAGCATTCTCTTGGGACAGGGGTGGTAGCATCTCTTGGGACGGGGTGGTAGCATCCCCTTTTTGGAACAGGGGTGGTAGCACTCTCTTGGGACAGGGGTGGTGCATCCTTTGTAGCAGGGGTGGTAGCATCTCCTTGGAACAAAGGTGGTAGCATCCTTTGGGGTAGGGGTGGTAGCATTCTCTTGGAAAAAGGGGTGGTAGCATCTCATTACAAGGGTGGTAGCATCTCTTTGGAAGGGGGTGGTAGATCTTTCTCGGGACAGGGGTGGTGCATCTCCTTTGAACAGGGGTGGAAGCATCTCTTTGGGGGCGGGGGTGGTAGCATTCTCTTGGGACAGGGTGGTAGATCTCTCTTGGGACAGGGGTGGTAGCATCTCTCTTGGGACAGGGGTGGTAGCATCTCTCTTGGGACAGGGGTGGTAGCACTTTGGGACAGGGGAGTACTCCTCTTGGGACAGGGGTGGTAGATCTCCTTGGACAGGGGGAGCACTCTCTTGGGACAGGGGACATCTCCTTGGGACAGGGTGAGCATCTCTCTTGGAATAGGGGTGGAGCATCCTTTGGGACAGGGGTGGTAGCATTAGACAGCTCATTAGGAGATTCTTGCCAATTGAAAATAATTTATAATGATGAAAGATGAAAAGGGAGAGTGGTAAACCAAAAGGGTTAACAGTAGAGAATGAGGAACAGAAACTGTAAAGTTATTTTAGGAAAATTCACTCTTTGTTTGGTGTACAAACAAAAACAACAGGGACAGAGACAGGATCACATACAAAAAAAAAATAAATAAATAACTGAGATGAGGCTAATCTGTCTGCAGGAAATATAGATGTTGGTGCAATAATTGAGACATATTTGTCTGAGAGAAATGGGACGGGGATAAAAGCACTTACATTAAAGCATCAGCGAGGAATGTCAGTGAACATTTAAACGACTTAGTCAGATATGATACCAAAGTGGAAGACACAAACACAGAACCAGTTTGGCTGCAGTATTTCAAAGGGCGTGAAACGCTAAAATTGGGTGTGATTAACAGACTTCCCAACCTAGAAAGTGGCAACAGTGTCTAGAATAGGAGTGTGCTATAGTAGGACCCTGATTAGCGTTCCCAAACAGGCCATTGTTTCAATCCGAACCGGGTCCCATCCTTGGATATCACAGGATTTCTAACCTTTATCTAGACAAGTGCAGTTTGTACTCCGGGTGTAGATGTATTTTCGGTCTCCTGAAGGTTTCATTGGGTGGACCTTCCAAGTTGGATAGCCATTAAATAACTATGGATGCATTCATTAGTGCGATAATAAACTGCCTTGATGTATGGAGGGGATAGATTAGGTAGTGTTTCAGGAATCCCACGGAATACAGTGTTAGTGTCCAAATAACACCTGCATTAGTGAGAAGAGACATTATCTTGTCAGTATTGTTGTATGACTGAAGATTTGGCGTAGGTAGGCTGTCCATGGCTGTGGCACTGTGATGTCGATGTATAGGTTATAGTGAAGTTATCCAAATACTTGGTAACTTATTCTCATTAAAGAGTAACTTAAGTTAAGTACTGATGCACGAAATTGAATATTAGCCCAATGAATCATATCACTAAAATAGACTTACACATAAGGTTCTTGGTAATTATGTTTGAGCATGTATGCTAACACTAGTATCAAGTTATAGGTCTTCCATCTTTGCTAACACTAGTATCGTTATGGTCTTCCTTCTTTACTCTCTCCCTTAACGTACCCCCCTCAGCACTTAATGAGAAATCAGTGTTTACCGCTTGATTTCCCACTACACACAGTAAACTTCTACGAATCAAAATTGCTAAGAAATTTTTAAATGAAAATGTGGGTTTAATGGGATATACAACACACACTTAAGTCTTTAGAGGAAATACCAGCTTAACTTGGTTCCGGCAAACATAGAATATCTTAAAAAATTATCATTGTTAAGAAAATATTGAAGAAAACAATCACAAAACACTTAGCTTTAATATCACCTTGTTAAAGTCCCTGATTTTTGAACTGCAGATTACATTAGCTTAGGAATTATTTTGTAAACTGGGCCAACTAAAGAATCTAAGGACCAGGGTAGAGCACATGGTTACCTGTATGACATTTTCGAAAGCGTTGTATAAGTTGCCCAACACAGAAATGAGATCAAACTTAAATTACTCTTAATGGATGAACAATAGACTTAAACACCTCTTGGGTTAAAAGCTGGACATATACAGGATAATCAAACTAGAAGATAATTCTGTAATAGACCAATATATTCAACTTAGGACAGAAATCGAAAAGGAATGAAAAACCTAAAAAGGTTTGAGATTATAATCCCAGGGATTCGTAGACCAACCCAAATAGTTTTTTCAGGTACATAAAAGGAACGAGGAGAAGGCTGGAGGCAGTGGAGATGTCATGTCTGAGGTCAATGTGTGGTGTGAATATAATTCAAGAATTCGGGTTTGGAAATAGGAGGAGGTGCAGGATTACCAAAACTATTATCAAGAGGGCTGAGGAGGGGTTGTTGGGTGGTTCGGACATGGAGAGAATGGAACAAAACAGAATGACTTCGGAGTGTATAAATCTGAGTGGACGGAAGGCGGGGTCGGGGTCGGCCTAGGAAAGGTTGGAGGGAGGGGAAAAGAGGTTTTGGTGCGAGGGCTTGGATTTCCAGCAAGCATGCGTGACGTATTTGATAGGAGTGAATGGAGACAAATGGTTTTAATACTTGACGTGCTGTTGGAGGGAGCAAAGTAACATTTATGAAGGGATTCAGGGAAACGGCAGGCCGGACTTGAGTCCTGGAGATGGGAAGTACAGTGTCTGCACTCTGAAGGAGGTGTTAATGTTGGTTTTATAACTATAGTGTGCACCTCTCTGTCTGGCAAGACAGTGATGGAGTGAATGATGATGAAATTTTTTCTTTTCGGGCCCTCTGCCTTCGTGGGAATCGGCCGACGTGTTAATAAAAATAAAGAAGGAACAAAAACTGCATAGTTCCTTTGTATAAAGGCAAAGGGGACAAGGAGAGGTAAAAATATAGGGAAATAAGTCTGTTGAGTATATCTGGTAAAGTGATTGTAGAGTTATTATTGAAAGAATTAGGAGTAAAAAGGAGGTAGGATAGCAGATAACAAGGAGCCTTTAGGAAAGGTATGGGATGTGTAGACCAAGTGTTTACAGTGAAACATATAGGTGAACAGTATTTAGATAAGGGTAAAAGGTTTTTGTGGCTTTTATGGATTTGGAAAAGGCGTATGAAGGAACAGAGTCTAACGAGTCCAAGTTATTTCTCCAATAGTTAACTTCAGAAATTTATCTACACGCATATGAAACTTCATAGGTACAATCCTGACCTAAGATGAATCAGCCATTAAATAATGAAGCCTTTATATAATTGTTGAAAACACGGGCGGGAACAAGAGAAAGTGGTGGAGGAGTAATAGTGGTAGTAGTGGTAGTAGTGGTAGTAGTTGAGTCAGTCAAATACTAAGAAAGGAGCATGTAAAGGGGGCTAGTGGTCCCTGTCGGCTACCTATATAAACCCTTTTTCCTTCTCTTTATTAATTGTGACTTTGTAAATGGTCCAAGTCGGGCCGAAACGTCATCGTAGGCTCCTCTCTGATATATGCGGGTTATTTGTGTACCGTGCTTGTTGTTATTTATGGTTTCTTTTCTAGGTGCTCCACCACTCTTCTCCTGATAATCCTCCATAACCTTACATACTATGCATGTCACCAATACAGGTCTGTAGTTTAGTGGTGCCTGTCTGTCTCCTTTCTTAAAAAAATGGACTGTGTTTTTCTTGTCTCCTCAGGCAGTTCCTGTTTCAGAAGAATTATTGAAGATTATTTTAAGTGCGGGAGGAAGAAGAGCGACTGGTGGAATGATAGATAAAGAGAGTATTAAGAGAGGATAAGTTAGCAAATGAAAGTTGTTTACAAAGAAAATGATACAAGTAGGGAGAAGTATATTAGAGAAAAAGAGAGATTAAGAGAGGGTGAAGAGACGTAAAAGGAGAGCAAAGAGAGAGTGGGTGAGATTTAAAATATTTTGCTGAGAATAAGGAAAAGTTTTGGAGAGAGATTAATAAAATAAGAAAGCCTAAGGAACAATTAATTTGACAGTTAAAAATAGGAAAGAGAGTTATTAGAAGACAGTTTGAATGCGGAAGTTGAGGGAATATTTTGAGGAACTGTTAAATGCATGAAGAAAGGGGAAAAATGATATCGTGTAAAGGGCAAGTTGGAATAACTTCTTGTAGTAGTGAGGAAGAGCGAGTTGTGAATTTGGGGGGAAATTCGGGGCAGTGGGTGAATGAAAGGGGGGTAAGGCAGCGGGATTGATGGGATAAAGAAGAAATGTTAAAAGCAGGTGGGGATATAATTTTAGAGTGGTTGGTGCTATTATTTAATAAATGTATGGAAGAGGGTAAGGTACCAAAAGAGTTGCAGAGAACATGCATAGTTCCTTTGTATAAAGGCAAAGGGGACAAAAGAGAGTCAAAATTATGGGGAATTAGTTTGTTGAGTATACCAGGTAAAGTGTATGGTAGAGTTATTATTGAAAGAATTAGGACAAGACGGATAGCAGGATAGCAGATGAACAAGGAGGCTTTAGGAAGGGTAGGGGTGTGTAGACCAAATGTTCATAGTAAACATATAGGTGAACAGTATTTAGAAAAGGATAAAGTGTTTTTGGCACTTTTGGTTTGGAAAAAAGGCGTATGACAGGGTGGATAGGGAGGCAATGTGGGATGTTGCAAATGTATGGAATAGGAGGTAGGTTATTGAAAGCAGTGGAAAGGTTTTACGAGGATAGTGAGGGGCTCAGGTATGTATGAAAAAGAGAGGAAGGTTATTTTCCAGTAAAAGTTGGACATAGACAACGATGTGTGCTGACACCATGATTCTTCAATATATTTATAGATGGGGTTGTAAAGAGGTGAATGCGCGGGTGTTGGCAAGAGGGTGTGGGGTTAAAGATAAAAGAATCTAACACAAAGTGGGAGATGTCACAGTTGCTCTTTGCTAGACACTGTGCTTTTGGGAGATTCTGAAAGGTTGCAGAGGTGGGGATGAGTTTGGTAGGGTATGAAAAAAAAAAAAATTAAAAGTGAATATAGGAAAGAGGGTGATGAGGATAACAAAAAGATTAGGTGACGAAAGATTGGATATCAGATTGGAGGGAGAGAGTATGGAGGAGGTGAATGTATTCAGATATTTGGGATTTACATGTCAGCAGATGGGTCTATGAAGGATGAGGTGAATCATAGAATTGACGAGGATAAAAATTGAGTATGCATGAGGAGTCTGGGGGAACAAAGAACTTTGTCCATGGAAAAGAGGGGAATGTTTGTTATTCCAATGCTCTTATATGGGTGTGATGCATGGGTGGTGAATGTTGCAATGAGGAGAAGGCTGGAGGGTGGACATGTTGTGTCTGAGGGCAATGTGTAGGTGAATATGATGCAAAAAAATCGTAGTTTGGAATTAGTAGGAGATGGGGATTCCAAAACTATTTTCCAGAAGGGTAGGAGGGGTAGAGGTTGGCCTAAGAAATGTTGGAGGTAGGGGATAAAGGAGGTTTTTGTGCGAGGGCTTGGACTTCCAGCAAGCAAGCGGAGCATGTTAGATAAGGCAATGGAGACGAATGGTTTTTAGGACATGACGGCTGCTGGAGTGTGAGCAGGGTAGTATTTATGAAGGGATTCAGGGAAACCGCAGGCCGGCTACAGTGCCGACAATCTGAAGGAGGGGTTTTGTCCAGTTTTTATAACAGTAGTGTAAGCGCACCTCTGGCAAGACAGTGATGGAGTGAATGATTGGAAAGTTTTTTCTTTTCTGGACACTCTACCTTGGTGGGAAACGGACGATGTGTCAATAATAAAAACATATTCAACCTATAGATGAGGTTGTGAAAGAGGTGAATGCTCGGATTTGGCAAGAGGTTGAGGTTAAGAGATAAAGCATGTAACACAAAGTGGAAGTTGTCACTGATGCTTTTTGCTGATGACACTGTGGTATTGGGAGATTCTGAAATTTGTTTCAGAGGTTGGTGAACGAGTTTGATAGGGTATGTAAAAGAAGAAATTAAAAGATTAAGAGAGATCAAGGTGATGAGGATAAAAATTATAGGTAATGAATGATTGGATGTCAGATTGGAGGAGGAGTATGGAGGAGGTGAATGTATTCAGAGTTGACAGCAGATGGGTCTATGAAAGATGAGGTGAATCATAAAACTAAAGGAAAAAGGGAAGTGTAACACTGAGGAGTGTGTGGAGACAAAGAACGTTATCCATGGAAGCAATAGGGAAATATATGAGAGTATATGCTATTAACATTATTATGTAGTGCAAGGCATGGATGGTGAATGTTGCAACAATAAGAAGGTGGAGGCAGTTGGTTGTCGTGTCTGAAGGCAATGTGAGGTGTGAATATAATGCAGAGAATCTGTAGCTTGGAAATAAGAAGGGGTGCAGGGTTTTAAAAGTATTATACAGAGGGCAGAGGAGGGGGTGTTGGGTGGTTCTGACAAGAAGATAAGACAAAATGTTATACTTTGAGGTATAAACTGTAAGGGGAAGGATGGCGGGGTAGGGCGTCCTGGTAAAAGTTGGAGAATTGGGTAAAGGTGTTTTTTGTGGAGGGTTGGACCTCCAGCAAGCATGAAGCCGCAGTGAAACGAATGTTTTTTTGACTTAACATACTATTAGAGCATGAGCAAACTAACATTTATGAAATAATTCAAGGCTCACCACCTTCGAGGTATCTGTTTCACCTAACAGTTTCTTTACCTCCTCCCTGTTGTGTGCAGTGTGTCCAGCACTTGCTGTCACCCTACTCCCTCGGTTTGCTGAAATCTTCTCTGTCTCCCGAATTCCTCATTGAATCTTGAGCTGAGCTCCTCACATACTTCCTGGTTGGTCCCTGTGAGCTCCCTCTTTTCCTCAGCCTGATCACCTGGTCTTTGACTGTTGTTTTCCTTCTAAAGTGGCTGTATAACAACTTTGGGTCAAATGGCTCTTGATGCTGTCATTCTCATATTACCATTGGGTCTCTCTCCCTATCCATTCACATTTCTTTTTCATTTTTGGCGCAACGGCTCAATTCCATGTTTTCCCAAGTCCTTTGCCTTCTAATATTTTCCATGCTCTAGCACACTTGGCTTCCCTGTCCACCCTTGGATTAAACGATGGGCTCCTCTGGTCTTCCCATTGTTTCTGTTGCCGTTGGCCTCCCTGCACTTACCCACTGTACCTAATGCAAATTGTCTCATACGTGGAAGTCTCCTTTCTTGAAGTTTGGTTTCTCCAGTCCTTTCGTGCTGCTTCACTCTTTATTGTTAACTCTACTATGTACGAAACTCAGGACCATGTGATCGCTGTGCCAAAGTGTCATTTCCCCCGTCTGAACTGTTCAAGGTGAATACGAGGTCCATTTTCCTTTCTTGTCTCCTCTTTTTTTGGTTCTCTCCCTAATATGTTGGTATGCCGCTTTCCAGTACCATCTCAGCATCTTGGCTCTCCACATCTCCAGTCCTCCGGGGGTGGGTGGGTGTGTGGTGGCTCACCTAGTTGTACTCACTCTTCCTGCTCCATGAACTTTATCATACCTCCTCTTAAAGCTATTATGGATCCTGCCTCCACTAATCACTTCCCCAACTATTCCATTTCCCCACAACTCTGTGACTGAAGAAATATTTCCTAAAATCCGGTTCATCTGGTCCTCAACTTCCAACTGTGACCCTTTGTTGCTTTCCCATCTCTGGAACATCCTGTCTCTTCCACCTTGGATTCCTGTCAGTATTTTATATGTCGTTATCATTATCCCTATCTCCCTGTCTTTGAGTGTCGTCAGGTCATTTCCCTTAACCTCTCCTTAGGACATACCCCATAGCTCTGGGACTAGTCTTGTTGCAAACCTCTGCACTTTCACTGTTTCCTTACATTTGGCTAGGTGTGGGTTCCAAACTGGTGCTAATACTCCAATATGGGCCTAACGTACACAGTGTATAGGGTCCTGAACGTTTCTTATTAAGATGTCGGAATGTGTTCTTGGTTTCTAGGCGCCCGTATGCTGCTGCAGTTATTTAGTTGACGTCTGCCTCGGAGATTGCCCGGTGTTATACTCATCCCAAGATCCTTTTCCTTAGTGAGGTTTGTAGGCTCTGGCCCCTTACACGGTATTCCGGCTGTGGTCTTATTTGCCTTAACCAATCTTCATGACTTTGCACTTGGTGGGGTTGAACCCAGGAGCCAGTTGCTGAGCCAGGCCTGCAGTCTGTCCAGATCCCTTTGTAGTTCTGCCTGGTCCTCGTCTGATTCAATTCTTCTCATCAACTTATGTATCGCAAACAGGGACACTTCAGAGGCTATTCCTTCCATCATGTCGTTCACTAATACCAGAAACAGCAACGGTCCGGGGCTGACCCCTGATCCATTGTAGAACTTTCCCTGTTTTCCTGCCTGGTCCTCCAGCTTTTGCACTAATCTCTTTTGGAAATGTGTTAAACGCCTTCACAGTCCAAGAAAATGAATCTACCACCCCTCTCTCTTTGTCTTACTGCTTTCACCCTGTCATAGAACTCCAATAGGTTTGTGGCACAGGATTTCCCATCCCAAACTGTTCTGGCTTTCTTGAAAAGCTCATTCTTTTCTAGTTGCTCCACCACTCTTCTCCTGATAATCTTCTCCATGACCTTGCATACTATACATGTCAGTGACACTGGTCTGTAGTTTAGTGCACATGTCTGTTCCCCTTTTTTTAAAATTGGGACTACATTTGATGTCTTCCATACCTCAGGTAGTCGCCCTGTTTCGATGATGTGTTGAAGAATGTTGTTAGTGGTACACATAACGCCGCTCCCCTCTCAGGACCCATGGAGAGATGTTATCCGGCCCCATCGCCTTTGAGGTATCTAGCTCACTTAGCAACCTCTTCACTTTTCCTCGGTTGTATGTATTGTGTCCAACACTTGATGGTGTACCCCACCTCTCCGTCTTTCGGAGGCCCTTCTGTCTCCTCTGTGAACACTTCTTTGAATCTCATGTTGAGTTCCTCACCACTTCCGGTCGTTTCTTGTGACCTTCCCTCCTACCTTCCTCAGCCTGATTACCTGGTCCTTGACGTTATTTTCCTCCTCATGTGGCTGTTCAACAGCTTCAGGTCAGATTTGGCTTTCGCTGCATGTCATTTCGTATTGTCGTTGGGCCTTCCTTCTTACCTCTGCATATTCATTTCTGGCTCACGACTGCTCTCCTTATTCTCCGGGTCCTTTGCCTTCAACTTTTCCATTCTCTATCACACTTGGTTTTGGCTTCCCCGCACCTTTAGGTAAACCAAGGGCTCATCCTCTTTTCGTTATTTCTTTCCCTTGGATACAAACCTCTCCTCAGCTTCATTGCATATTGTTGTCATATATTCCATCATCTTGTTTACTGACTTGCCTGCCAGCTCTGTCCCACTGAACCTCTTGCAGGAAATTCTTCATGCCTGCATATCCCCTTTCTTGTAGTTTGGCTTCATTTGTCCGGCCCTTCCTGCTTCAATCTCCACTTGTAACCCTACTTTGTATTCAAAGCCAGAACCACATGATCACTGGCCCCGAGGGTCTTTCATATGTGATATCCTCAATATCTGCACTACTCAAGGTGAATACTAGGTCCAGTCTCTCTGGCTCATCCTCCCTCTTTCTTTTGGTATGTCCCTTACATGTTGGTACATGAGATTTTCCAGTACTACTTCCATCATCTTAGACCTCCATGTGGCTCCAGGTTCTCCCAGTCGATTTTTGTGGTTGAAGTCCCCATAATCCCTTTGCCCGCTCGCATGAGCCATTCTAGCCACTTTAGCCATTGTCAACCATCGCTCTATTACTCTCATCATACCTTCCTTGGCCTCCGTGTTCTGTGGTGGGTTAACGTCACTGCAATTACCACCCTGGGACCTCCAGACTGAAGTGTTCCTAATGTAATCTCTTGCTTCTCCTCTGTCTCTTCTCTCCAGCTCATCAAAATTCCATCGGTTTTGATGAGCAGTGCCCTCCACTCCCTCTGTTCCCTCTGTCTTTCCTCAGGATCTGATATCCCATTGGAAAGTTGGGATCTGTTATCATTCCTGTGAGATTGGTTTCTTGAGGTATGATGTCCAGTGATGCCTCTTTAACTCTTTCGTGCCACTCCTCCCACTTTGTAATTCCATCAGCATTGGTGTACCATACATTCCAGCTTCCTCTCAACACTGTGTTTTGGGGGTCTGTGGTGGGGGACCTGGCAGTGTGCTGTGGGATTTTCAGCATAGTGTGGTGTGGGGGGGTCCAAGTGTGGATTGTGGTTTGTGTTGGGATAGCGTGTTTGGTTGTGAGGTTCTGGGGTGGTTCTTTTTTTGTGCTTGTTGCTCTGCCCTGCTCTGATTATCCTTTGCTGATTGTGTCCTTGTTCTCTTCCTAGCCCCTTTCACTTTTGTGTCCTCTGCCTCAGCTGCTGTCGTTCTGGTTTTGTTCTGTCTCGGTCTAGGAACACCCTCTTGTATGTTGATGATTCCTTCAGCCTTGGTTTCTCTTGCAGGATCCTGTTTTTGCACTGTTTCTATTTGAAAATCAACTTGAAAAGCCAATTTCTTCTCTTCAAGTACCCTCCTATTTCTGGGCAATACATCCCCTGTAACTCGCTTCAGCTTATTTCCTCATATTCTAGGGCCCATATCCGGTTTCTGGGCTTCGACTTGTGACTCCTATTTCTTCTTTCTTCCTCCATCCTCTTTTCCATTTTTGCAGAAAACTCTGCCTTCATTCTTTTCTCCATTTTTGCAGAAAACTCACCTATTTTGCTCTCCCACTCTTTTTCCATCCTTTTACATTGCTCTTCCATCCATTCTTCCTTAACAGAACCATTCTCATCTGATCTCCTGAGCCCTCGACTTCCCTTCTGAGCAACCTATTTTTTTTATTAATGGGTTAGGTGTTGTAGTTGTGTTTGTGTGTGTGTGTACTCACCTAGTTGTACTCACCTAGTTGTGGTTGCAGGGCGAGTCATAGCTTCTGGCCCCGCCTCTTCACTGGTCGCTACTGGGTCCTCTCCCTGCGCCATGAGCTTTATCATACCTCTTCTTAAAGCTATGTATGGAACCTGCCCCACTCATCCCCCAAACTATTCCACTTCCCGACCACTCTGTGACTGAAGAAATTTTCCCCAACATCCCTGTGATTCATCAGAGTCTTCAACTTCCAACTGTGTCCCCTTGTTGCTGTGTCCCATCTCTGGAACATTCTGTCTCTGTCCACCATGTCAATTCCTCTCAGTATCTTATATGTCGTTATCATGTCCCCCTATCTCTCCTGTCCTCCAGTGTCGTCAGGTCGATTTCCCAACCTCTCCTGTAACATACCCCTTAGCTCCGGGACTAGCCTTGTTGCAAACCTTTGCACTTTCTCGTTTTTACGTGCTTGGCTAGATGTGGGTTCAAATTGGATCTGCATCTCCAATATGGGCCTAACTACACAGTGTACGGGTGTACTCACATGTACTCACCTATTTGTGGTTGCAGGGGTCGAGTCAAACTCCTGGCCCAGCCTTTTCACTGTTGCTACTAGGTCCACTCTCCTCCCTGCTCCATGAGCTTTATCAAACCTCGTCTAAAACTATTCATGGTTCCTGCCTCCACTATGTCACTTTCTAGGCTATTCCACTTTCTGACAACTCTATGACTGAAGAAATACTTCCTAACATCCTTTGACTCATAAGTCTTCACCTTCCAATTGTGACCCCTTATTTCTGTGTCCCCTCATGGAACATCTTGCCTGTCCACCTTATCTATTCCTCGCAGTATTTAATATGTCGTTATCATGTCTGCCCTAACCCTCCTGTCCTCTAGTGTCGTCAGGCCGATTTCCCTTAACCTTTCTTTTGGACAATCCCCTTAGCTCTGGGACTATCTTGTTGCAAACCTTTGCACTTTCTCTAGTTTTTGACGTCTTAACCAGGTGTGGGTTCCAAAATGGCTGCATACTCCACTAGGGCTGACTTATATGGTGTACAGAGTCTTGAACATTCCTTAGTGAGGCATTGGAACGCTATTCATTTTTAGATTTGCCGCCGCCCATGCTGCGAGTTATCTGATTAATGTGTGCCTCAGGAGATGTGCTCGGTATTATACTCACCAAAAGATCTTTTCTTGATGAGATTTGCAGTCTTTTGCCACCTAGACTATACTCTGTCTGCGGTCTTTTTGTCCTTCCCCGATCTTCATGACTTTACATTTGGCAGGGTTAAATTAAGGGCCAGACACCAGGCTTGTAGCCTGTCCAGGTCTATTTTAGTCCTGCCTGATCCCACTGATTTAATTCTTTCATTAATTCCATCATCTGCAAACAGGGACACTTCTGAGTCTATCCCTTCCGTTATGTCATTCACATATCCAAAAACAGTACAGGTCCTAGGACTGACCCTTGTGGAACCCCACTGTCAAGGTGCCCACTCTGACACCTCGTCACGTACCATGACTCGTTGTTGCCTCCCTGTCAGATATTCTCTGATCCATTGCAGTGCCTTTCCTGTTACGTGTGCCTGATCTCTAGCTTTTCATTAACCTCTTGTGAGGAACTGTGTCGAACGCCTTCTTCGTCAAGGAAATGCAGTCTATCCACCCCTCTCTCTCGTGTCTTACTTCTGTTACCTTGTCATAAAACCCAGAGGTTTTGACACAGGATTTCCGTCCCTGAAACCGTGCTGGTTGTCGTTTATAAGCTTTGTCTTTCTAGGTCTCCAACTCTTCCTTATGTGTGTGTGTGGGGTGTGTGTGTGTGTGTGTGTGTGTGTGTGTGTGTGTGTGCGTGTGTGGGTGGGGGCTTTAAGGGATGGGGAGAGAGGGACAGGGATAGTGATGGGGGGAGAAAGGCGGGAAGGGTCCTAAGGGAAGAGGGTGGAAGGGAGGAAGGAAAAAGGGAATGGGGGAGGGAGGGAGAGGAAGAGAAAAGGGGAGGGAAAAGACGAGAGATGGAGAGGGAGAGAGGAGAGGGAGAGGGGAGAGAGAGGGAGGAGAGGGAGAGGAAGAGAGAGATGGAGAGAGAAGAAGAGGGGAGAGAGAGAGAGAGAGAGAGAGAGAGAGAGAGAGAGAGATGGAGGGATGCCTCCATCTCATCTCATCCTGGTCAAACCGGGCCCGGAGGCGTTGGCCCCCAAACTCTCCCCCAGGTATCTCCAGATATTTGTGGTTGCAGGGAATCGAGTCACGCTCCTGGCCCAGCCTTTTGCTGGTCGCTATTAGATCCATTTTCTCCCTGCTCTAAGAGTTTTATTTTGCCTCTTAAAATTATGTATGCATTCTTCCTCCACTACATCATTCTCCAGATTGTTCCACTTCCCGACAACTCTATCACTGAAGAAAACTTCCTAACATCCCGGTGACTCATTGAAGTTTTCAACTTTCCGTTTACCCCTTTTTGTGTTGTCTCATCTCAAACCTTCTGTCTCTGTCCACCTTCTCAATTCCTCTCCAGTATTTTAACGTCGTTAATGTCTTCCCTATTCCTCCTGTCCTCCATTTGAAAATTGATTTCAATTAATCTCTCCTCAAGGACTTTACCTTTATCTTGGACTAGTCTTGTTGCATACCTTGCACTTTCTCTAATTTCTTAACGTGTTAATCAAGGTGAATTCCATATTGGTGCTCACACCCGAAGATGGACCTGATGTACAAGTCCAGTGTCTTCAGTGACTTTACTTGGTGTCGAAACGCTGTTCTTGGTTTGCCAGGCCATATGTTCCAGCAGTTATTTGGTTGATGTGCTCCTTAGGGAATGTGTTAGATATGATACTCCATGATCATTTTTTCTTGAGTCAGGTTTACAGCCTTTGACCCCCTCCATCTGCCATCTTTTTTGACATTCCAAAGACTAGAGAAAAAGCAACAATTGTATATTAACATAGTGGATGTCTTCATACAAAAACTCAAACAGAAATATGCAGAACAAAATCATGTAGTTAGTCAGTTGAAAGATGAAAGTGGACCCAAGAACTAGGACACAATCACTCCAAAAAATCGGCAATTAAACAAACTAACCCTTCCATTACCTTGCTCTGCAGTAATCACCCTTGAATCAGCGTAACTTCCAAACTGGGCTGTTACCACAGGTACCAATACTACAGCCATTATAGCCACTAGCCCAGCCCTCACTAGCAGTGACTGTGTAGGTACTGTTGGCCGCCTTGCTCTGTGTGTCATGTTGATCAAGGTTGTCGATGATGTTGATCAAGGTTGTCGGTATTTGATCAGGTTGTCGGTGATGTTGATCAAGGTTGTCGGTGATGTTGATCAAGGTTGTCGGTGATGGATCAAGGTTGTCGGTGATGTTGATCAAGGTTGTCGGGATGTTGATCAAGGTTGTCGGTGATGTTGATCAAGGTTGTCTGTGATGTTGATCAAGGTTGTCAGTGAATCATCAGAAAAGGAGCCTGTCGGAAGAGAAATTAATAATAATATTAATATTTATTTTTACAAGTACATGATACAACACACAGATCTAGCTGATATCAGTGACATACTATATAGAAAGACCTTTGTTACCAGAATATTTCAAAATTAGGTTAATTTTGTCCCCAGGATGCGATCCACACCAGTCGGCCAACACCCAGGTACCTATTTACTTCTAGGTGAACATGGACAGCAGGTGTTTAGAAAACGCCCAATGTTTCCTCCCTCCGGGGATCGAACCACAACTGAATGGGAACAGAGTGTACTAACAACGAGCAGGGGACCTGAAAAATTGATGCCAGCAGCATTTGGTATTCAAAGGCGGTCACCCATCCGGATACTAACCCCAATGTTGTTAACTTCACAGGTCAGACGAGAAGCGGTGCGTTCCACATGGTATGTCCGTTGATGCAATTATTTCTGATCAGTGGAACCTCGGTGTTGGGACCTCCAACAAACCGGAGTCAAACCCAGACTTGTTTAAAATTAAGAAAAAAATACAAAAAAGCCCTGTTTCAAAAGTACTTTAAAGTGACCTTTGGCACTGACTTAACTCTAAGAGACTTTTAGAAACACAACATTCTCCAGTGTGTGAGGCTGATAATTTAAAACTGGGAAAAGTTCCTTCGGACATCGAACTTTTGCAGTTCGAACACCTCAAACACCAGGTTCCCTATATATGTTGAAGGTCCTCTAATATATATATGTCGTGCCGATTAGGTAAAAACTTGCTGTTTTGGCTAAACTGCAATGCTCTTCTTGCCGAATAAGGCAAGAAAAAAATTTGTATACAATTAGCAAAATTCATTCTGAACCAAGAAAAAATATATTTCATTGGGTTTGTTTATTATTAAATTATTGAAACTTATCTATAATATATTTAGTTGAATTATGCTAAATTTAATTGCGCTTGTTATAATAAGGTTAGGTACTTTTCTAAGATTTTTTTATTACAAAATTATTAATTTTTACATTACTATAAATTAAAAATATATCTTTCAAAGTATAAGAAAAATTTTAGAATGGACTTAATTTTAAATGAGTTCTTGCTATTTCACCAGTTTTACCTATTCGGCACTGAGGAGTCTGTGGGGGACAAGAACTTTATCCATGAAAGCAAAGGGGAATGTATGAGAGTATAGTTATCAAACACTGTATAGGGTGTGAGGATGAGTGGTGAATGTTGCAACAAGGAAGGCTAGGCAGTGGGATGTCTGTCTGAGGGCAATGTGTGGTGTGAATATAATGCAGGAATACGTAGTTTGGAAATTAGGACAAGGTGAGAATAAAAACTATTATCCAGAGAGCTGAGGGGGGGTTGTTGAATGATTCAGACATTAGAGATAATGGAACAAAATAGAATGACTTGAGTGTAAAATCTTAGGGATGGAAGGCAGGGTAGGGGTCGGCCTAGGAAAGGTTGGAAGGAGGGTAAAAAGAGGTTTTTGGAGTGGATAGACTTCCAGCAAGCATGTGTGAGCGTGTTAGATAGAAATGAATGGAGACAAATGGTTTTTAATACTTGACGTTTGTTGGAGTGTGAGCAAAGTAACATTTATGAAGGGATTGGGAAACGGCAGACCGGACTTGAGTCCTGGAGATGAAAAGAAGTGTCTGCACTCAAAGGGGCGTTAATGTTGCTGTTTTATAACTTAGTGTAAAGCACCCCTCTGGCAAGACAGTGATGGAGTGAATGATGATGAAAGTTTTTCTTTTCGGGCCCCTCTGCCTTGGTGGGAAACGGCCAATGTGTTAATATATATATAAGATCACACCTTACCGCAAAAGACACCCTTACCGCAATAAGATCCACCACCGCAATAAGATCACACCTCACACTTAAGTTTATGAGGGTGCGGGTGAGATGGCCAAGAACTTTCAAACATATTAAATTATATTATTCCCAAATTTTATGAACCTAATTTGTATAATCCTAAACCATTATTCATATTATATTCAAAACTGTTTTTGGAAGCGTTGTGTTATCTTCCTCTCAACCATGGACCTGATAGGCACAACTTTCTCTCAACCATGGACCTGCTTGACACAACTTCCTCTAAACCCCAGGACCTGCTTGACCAACTTTCTCTCAACCATGGACCTGCTTGACCAACTTTTCTCAACCATGGACCTGCTTGCCCCTCTCAACCATGGACCTGCTTGACGCAACTTTCTCTCAACCATGGACCTGCTTGCACAACTTCCTCTCAACCATGGACCTGCTTGACACAACTTTCTCTCAACCATGGACCTGCTTGACGCAACTTTCTCCAACCATGGACCTGCTTGACACAACTTCCTCTCAACCATGGACCGCGCCCAACTTTCTCTCAACCATGGACCTGCTTGACGCAACTTTTCTCAACCATGGACCTCTTGACACAACTTCCTCTCAACCATGGACCTGCTTGACACAACTTTTCTCAACCATGGACCTGTTTGACGCAACTTTCTCTCAACCATGGACCTGCTTGCGAACTTTCTCTCAACCATAGACCTGCTTGACACAACCCTCTCAACCATGGACCTGCTTGCCAACTTTCTCTCAACCATGGACCTGCTTGACACAACTTCCTCTCAACCATGGACCTGCTTGACACAACTTTCTCTCAACCATGGACCTGCTTGCCAACTTTCTCTCAACCATGGACCTGCTTGACACAACTTCCTCTCAACCATGGACCTGCTTGACACAACTTTCTCTCAACCATGGACCTCTAGGCACAACTTCCTCTCAACCATGGACCTGCTTGACACAACTTTTCTCAACCATGGACCTGCTTGACCCCTTTCTCTCAACCATGGACCTGTTACCAACTTTCTCTCAACCATGGACCTGCACACCTTTCTCCAACCATGGACCCTTGGCCTTTTCTCAACCATGGACCTGCGACACAACTTTCTCCAACCATGGACCTGCTTGACACAACTTTCTCCAACCATGGACCTGCTTGACCTTTCTCTCAACCATGGACCTGCTTGACACAACTTTCTCTCAACAATGGACCTGCTTGACACAACTTTCCCAACCATGGACCTCTTGACACAACTTTCTCTGACTATTGAATATCAATCGGATGATTAAAATCTCTCACAAGAATAAATAAAACATTAGATTATTGTCCAATTAAAACTATATTTAATTTGTTGTAATCCTAGTTTAAATTTTTTACCAGTTTGTAGTAAACGTTATCACTTTTTTTACAAGAAATCTTTTTACAGCCATCAGCATTTTTGGGAATTTTTAATCAGAAGTTTTTGCACTGCATCAATATTTTTAAATACAGCTTTGATTTAAAATTCTTAATACAAAAGTATATAAAGGTTTTCATGGTATGGAACAACCAACATATGCATAGTTGAATAAGACTGTTTGTCCTTTTATGAAGTGTAAAAAGCATTTCTGAGTATTTTAGATCATTAGCTATTTCATAAATAATCAGGATTTCTTTATCTATGAACTCTGGGCACGATACGGAAAGCTCTCATATACAGTGATGAGAATACAGAAGTTCAACTCTATCAGTGAGAATAAAATAATTCACATAAGAGCAGTTATTTGTTCTGTATTTTTAATTTAAAATCATAGTTCCACTTAATAATTAATAAATCTAGAAAAGGCAATGAATTATTTTGTTCAAACTCACCAGTAAAATTTATGGGAGCTAAACTATTTTATTTAACAAGGAGATTAAGAGATAAAGCATCATCGCAAAGAGATAAAAGGATTTTGTTAAGCAGTCTTGTTTCAAATATTCTGTGTACAAATTAGTAAAGACAGGGAAAGAGGATTTCCCATTGACATCCAAACTTTGAGTGTAAACCTGGACATTAAACACAAATTTGCATCAAAAAAGCGTTTAATAAGATAAATGACGGTAGGTACTGGCAGTGGTAAATCATAATTAACAAGTTCTTCAGATAGGATACTGAATAAAAATCTGGAACATTTGTAAGCAAAAAGTAACATCAAAACTAACTTATTTTAATCATTTAAATTAGTCATGGTACTTAATTTAACAAAAATCTATATTATTTAACACTGTGAAAAAAAATTCCAACAATTGGGCTCAACATATCTACCAGCCATTAAGATAATTTAAAGGAAACTGAATCTATGGAGCTAATAATAGGTCTTGGATTATGTGGTTTGTGTGTTTTTATTGATCCATACATATATAGTAAAGTATGGGAGTGTAGTGACGTGAAGAGTAAGGTGTGGAATATTGAAGTTGACGGCTGAAAGAACCCCGCTCGGTATAGCAAGCCTGTTATTGGACCAGTAAGCCTGTTATTGGGCCAGCAAGCCTGTTATTGGGCAGCGTGTTTTGCTATGTAGTATAACGAGGAAAAGTTTCCTGGCAGGGGTACAGCTATGTTGTAGAAGCCATTGTTCTGGTTGAAACTGTTGATAAGAGATGTGTGATGATTTCAAGATCGGTGTCTCAGGGTGTCGTTTTTCCCCTAGTAATGATCTTTTTCTGTAGTACATTAAATATCGGGGGTTTCGGTGTAAAACACTGGTATTCAGAAATACGTGTTTGGAGATTCTGGATGTTCCCGCATGTATATTTTTCCCACTAATTCTAGGTTTTGTATACCCCCGCAGAGGATTGCCGGTGGTGCCCCCACCAGTGATATCTTTGATTCAGTGGACAGTGAAAAAACTTGAAAAAGGGTAACGTTAAAGGTGCTAGGCGTATCTCGTATCTGCGGGACAGTAAAGGTTGTGTTTGTACTCCCAATTGGGTTGCGGGGTCGAGACTGCCCTGGCCCCGCCTCTTCGCTTCCGCCTGGGTCTCTCTCTCCTGCTCCAAGCTTTATCAACCTTGTCTTAAAACTTGTATGGTTCCTGCCTCCCTTTATCTTTCCTGACTATTCCCTTCTGACTCTCTGTGGCGAAGAAATGTTTGAACCAGGTCACGTGGTGAATCAGAGTCTGATCAACCAGGCTGTTACTGCTGGCCGCACATAAACCGATGTACGATCCACAGCCTTGCTAATCAGGTACTGACTTTAGGTGTCTGTCCAGCGCCTTCTTGAAGACAGCAGGGGTCTTTGGTTATCCCCACTTTGGGTATGTGGCGCCCCTGCTTTTCATTGGGGAAATGTTGCATCTCCTGCCGAGTTTTTGCTTTCGTAAGGTGATTTTTGGTGTGGTTTGGTACTAATCAATTTGGATTTTCCAATTATATTTCACATATCTTTCTCGCCTGCATTCCGGGAAACAGATCAAAATTCAATCATTCCGTAATTTAGGTGCTATCGCTCGGTGCCGTGAAAGTTCTCTGTACATTCTCCAGATCAGCAACTTCGCCTGCCTTGAAGGCAGAACAAGCGATTTGACGAAATCATCATGAACTTGGCGTCCTATCATTTTATTCTGTCTAAGAAGACAGGTTCTAACAACAAGATGGACACCACCTACACTCTGGGTGATTATTCTCCAGAACATAACATCATCTGTTGATTCATTTCTAGAATGACTTGGGCTGAAACATGTTCGTATAGCATAAAGACTTCGATAAAATAAACCAATTTCCAAATGAAATCTTGGTCAATAGATGGGTATAACTTTATTCTCTATTTTTGTCACATAACAATAAAATGACTTTCAAGTAAGCTGAGCTAGGTAACAATTCTTAGTTTGTAAATATAGGTAAGAACGTTTAACCTAACTCTGTGAAACAATTGTATAAATATGGGGGGAGAGAGAGAGAGAGAGAGAGAGAGAGAGAGAGAGAGAGAGAGAGAGAGAGAAAAAAAAAAAATCGCCGGCTCTACACTATGCCTTCTCAGTGATTACCTTAAATAGACCTCTAATCGTAGTTCTCAATGAGACAGAGGCAGAAACACACACTATTGGAGCTGGCGTGCCACAGGGAAGTATGCTTGAACCATTGCTATGGAATGTCTACTGCAATAAACTTCTTCTCCTCCCAGAATCCCAAGCATATGCTGACCTCTGTACTCGGACATTTACTTTTCTATGAGATGAAATTCCAGCTACTCTAATTTACATCAAGCACCAGCTTACAGCTTTATCAGCCTGAGGAAAACGATGACAGGCAACACTTGCTCCCGAGAAAACACGAATGTTGATCGTCTCTCGGCATCATGATTATATCCTTGGGAATGTGACTCCAAACTGACTATGAAGGACCACGTAGTAAATCTTGCAAACAAATTGGCTAGGAAACTTACAGCACTGCTCGACAGTAGAGGTCGCAAGATTTTGTACGAGGCACGAGTACGCTCACACCTCGAATATGTTCCGCTTTCTTGGATTGTCATTTCAGCAGAACCTTCAACACCTGAGGAATATTTAAACAATAAAGTTCCACACATGGCTCCACTCGAAGTGACTTCTACGAAATAAGACGGGCAGCAAATAGCAACTACACTCTGACTGTAACCTTCGCCAGAACATCGATTCAACTGAGATTATTTATTGCTAGCATGACGAGTGTCTGGAACATGTTCGTACAGCATTATGACATCAACGAAATAAAGGAAATCGCTGGCCAACAGATGGCTCCAACTTCACCTATTCCCTATTTGTATGTTTCATAACAACCCTTCGAGAGAGAGAGAGAGAGAGAGAGAGAGAGAGAGAGAGAGAAGAGAAAAGAGAGAGAGAGAGAGAGAGAGAGAGAGAGAGAAAGAGAGAGGGGAGAGAGAGAGAGAGAGAGAGAGAGAGAGAGAGAGAGAGAGAGAGAGAGAGAGAGAAAGAGAGAGAGGGGGAGAGAGGGAGCGTTGAAAGGGGGGAGGAAATGGGTTAAGAGAGGAGAGACATCCTGGAGGAACCTGATAGTACTGGTTCAGTCCCTGGGGGGAGGGACAGGATAGGGGATGTCGCCTGTTTAATACAGTAAGGACCTCCTTGAGAGGTACAGATAAACAGTGATATCCAAAAAGCTGATGTTTTCTGGGAGTAGTACTTCTCAGTAACTATGTCAACATCAAACTCTTGGTCCCAACAGAGAAGGTCGACGATCAACTGGAAATTAAAATCTATTATGGTTATTTATCTCATATAAAAGAAAATTAAATTGATAAAGATATCGTCCACATAACAAAATGAGATAACATCTAAAGTTAGTATTTATTCATATAAATACCCGTTCCCCACACAGCCGGAACAGCGAAAACTTAACTACTTCAATGATGTTAAACACTTAACTAATTTTTTTTTTTTAACTGAAGATAAAATGGGCAGAATAAGCAAATTTGGGGGAAAAGTTGAATACGTTTTAGGTAACTCCAAAGAGGAATTTTAAAGTTTACAAGTTTTTCTTCCCCCCAATTTTAATTTTATGGCTCAAAACTCGAGAACACCTCATCCTATCGGCTTAAAATTTTTTTAAGCCTGCATTCGTTAATGAGGACCAGATTCTTGGAACAATTAGCAAGTGTAAGTGACCCATGACCGAAGTTTTTGGGGGATTCTCAGCATAATAATAATATGATAATATTATCTTGATTACTACAAGTACATGTACAAGGTGTACAGACCATAGCGCACATCACATACTTCTATATAGAAAGCCTTTTTTTTTTTTTTTTTTTTTTGCAGAGCATTACTCAAATTAGGTCAGTTTTGTCCCAGGATGCGACCCACACCAGTCGACTAACACCCAGGTCCTATTTTATACTGATGGGTGAACATGGACAGCGGAGTCTTATGGAAACACCCCCTAATGTTATCCAGCCTACCGGAGATTCGAACCCGGACGTCAGTGGGGGTGAGTGCACCATCGAGCTACGGGACACCGTAGTGCCCGTGTAATGGCTCGAATAACTTCCAAAATTCTCATTGGTATATTTTAAAAAGGTTAAGGAAAAAAATTTTTCCCCTAATTCGATGAAATCCAGTCGTTTAGGTGCAGATTTAATCATTTTAAGTGTAAAATAATTAAAAATTTTTTTAAACCCCCAAGACGTTAAATTTTGTTTGTGGGGCCCCGGTAATTCATAGTTGTTTTAAATATTTAAAACCTGCCTTGGCTGGTATTATTAGGGTCCCCTCTCTTGGCTGGTTAAACCAGGATCACGCTGCTCTTGGCTGGTATTGTCCTAGGATCACGCTGCTCTTGGCTGGTATTAGTCCAGGATCACCTTTTGGCTGGTATTAGTCCAGGATCACGCTGCTCTTGGCTGGTATTAGTCCTAGGATCACGCTGCTCTTGGGTGGAAATTTGTCCCGGATCCCGCTCTTGGGGATTAGTCCTAGGATCACGCTGCTCTTGGGTGGTATTAGTCTTGGATCACGCTGCTCTTGGCTGGTATTAGTCCTGGATCACCCGCTCTTGGCGGTATTAGTCCCAGGATCACGCTGCTCTTGGGTGGTTTGTCCAGGATCACCCGCTCTTGGCTGGTATTATTAGGATCACGCTGCTCTTGGCTGGTATTACCTAGGATCACGCTGCTCTTGGCTGGTATTAGTCCTAGGATCACGCTGCTCTTGGCTGGTATTAGTCCTAGGATCACCGCTCTTGGCTGGTATTAGTCCTAGGATCACCGCTCTTGGCTGGTATTTTCCTAGGATCACGCTGCTCTTGGCTGGATTGTCCCAGGATCCCCGCTCTTGGTGGTATTAGTCCTAGGATCACCGCTCTTGGCTGGATTAATCCTGGATCACGCTGCTCTTGGCTGGTATTAGTCCTAGGTCCCCGCTGCTCTTGGCTGGATTGTCCTAGGATCACGCTCCCCTTTGGGTGGTATTATCCAGGATCACGCTGCTCTTGGTGGTATTAGTCCTGGATCACCTGCCTTTGGAAATTTGTCCAGGATCACCGCTCTTGGCTGGTATTAGTCCTAGGATCACGCCTCTTGGGATTAGTCTTTGGATCACGCTGCTCTTGGCTGGTATTAGTCCCAGGATCACGCTGCTCTTGGCTGGTATTGTCCTGGTCACGCCTCTTGGCTGGTATTATCCTAGGATCACGCTGCTTTGGCTGGTATTAGTCCAGGATCACGCTGCTCTTGGTGGTATTAGTCCTAGGATCCCTGCTCTTGGTGGTATTAGTCCTAGGATCACGCTGCTCTTGGCTGGTATTATCCCAGGATCACGCTGCTCTTGGCTGGTTTGTCCTAGGATCCCCTGCTCTTGGCTGGATTGTCCAGGATCACGCTGCTCTTGGTGGTATTAAATCCTAGGATCACGCTGCTCTTGGCTGGTATTAGTCCTAGGATCCGCTCTTTGGCTGGATTTGTCCCAGGATCCCGCTCTTGGTGGTTTTGTCCTAGGATCACGCTGCTCTTGGCTGGTATTAGTCCTGGTCACGCTCTCTTGGCTGGTATTAGTCCTAGGATGCTGCTCTTGGCTGGTATTAGTCCTAGGATCCGCTGCTCTTGGCTGGTATTAGTCCTAGGATCACGCTGCTCTTGGCTGGTATTAGTCCTAGGATCACGCTGCCCTTTGGGTGGTATTAGTCCTAGGATCACGCTGCTCTTGGCTGGTATTAGTCCTGGATCACGCTGCTCTTGGCTGGTATTATCCTAGGATCACGCTGCTCTTGGCTGGTTTTGTCCTAATTGCTTTTTATTGAATAAATTTAATTGGGTATTTTCAATTTTTCTTTTTTTTAAAAAATAAAAATTTTTTTTTTTTTTTCTGATTGGCTTCAAACTTATACTGGTGTTGGGCTTTATTAGGCACAACATTGAATGGTTTAATTAAAGTCATCTTATTGGTGGGCTTTATTAAAGCACATCTTGGGGTTCACTTCGAGCTGTGTATATTTCATAAATAACAAAAAAATCACAATACCGTGACTGGAATAATAAAAAATAACCCGCATATAGCAAAAAGAGCTTACGACGACGTTTCGGGCCGACTTGGACCATTTACAAAGTCACACTAACAAAAGAAGCGAGGGAGAGTTTATATAGAGGCCAGCAGACGGGGCAGGAAAAGAGAGTGATGGAGGAGTAATAGTTTGAAGCTGAAGGGGAATCTAATTCTCTTTTCCCTCCTTTCCTTGATGTTCATGTCCACCGCTCAGTTACAGGTTTTGCCTTTTCCGTGTACCCAAGCCTATGCACAGTGGCTTTACATTCACTACTTTTCTTATCATCTTCCTCTGACAAATGTTCTCCGCATTTGTGACCCTCAGTTCCTTAGTAGAAATTTCCCTCTTCATAATTCATTTTCCCGTCTTGGCTACCCTTCCCATTTCACAGATTTGCCTTCTCACGTGCTAAACGGACTTTCCTCTCTCCCAAACCCCCTTCTCCTGGGACTTCCTGTCCTCTGTCTTCCCTACATTTCCGGTCTCTCTAGTCTCAACAACTCTCTCCGTTCCTTAGACATCAAACTTACTTTCCGCCAGACAAACCCTCATCGCACTATTCTAGTTCATACCTCCCCTCCCTCTATAGATGCTCCTTGTCTACTCTATTTCTTGTTCCTATTGATTGGTCTTCTGCTAAAACTGTCTACCCTACGTCCAACTTTCACAGTCGTTGTCTTGTTGAATCCCCCTTTTAAAACCAACTCTCACAGTATGAATCTAGCCCGGCTTTGTCTCTGTTGATCTTTCCTCTCCCATTACATTGTTAAATGCTCCAAACTTCAGAACCCCCGTGACAACCTTTTTTTTTTCCTTCTCCCTCTTCCCCTTTCCTCTGTGTTTTCTTTTTTTTGCCTTGTTTCTGTGGTTCTTATTGATCTTCTACCGCCTTTGTGCTCTACCCCTCCCCTATGTGGGCCGCTGGCATATTGCCGCTAGAATATTGTAAAGTGTGTAATGATATTTCAACACTTTTAATGTTGCATTATTTTGCGTTGATGTTGGCATTCATTTTCGATGTTTCCATCAAATTTGAACGCCTCGTTTTCCGGCTATGACACCTATAGGCTTATCAATGTCTCTGATTAAAATATAACAGTTTTTACGTCAGGAATCTTCTGGCGGGTGCATCATAGAAATACATTAAATTATTTTTTTTTGGGTTAGGCTGTTTAGGTGCAATTTTTTTTTTTTTGGGTTTCGTGAAATTGCTGGAAAATGCATCTTCTGGTCAGCTTCATACGTGTTAATCATGATGTGATTTTTAATGAAAAAGATTTCTGTACCCCCCGGCCGGGCCTTTTTTTCCCAAATGGTGGCCCGGCCCTGGCTCTCTTTCTCGGGGAAAATCTCAGGCTACTGTCTGCCCTGGGAGGAGGTACAAGTACCTCCTCATCGTTGGGAAACCCAAATGTCCCCAGTCCTAGCCACATTCCCCGCCCTCATGGGGCTTTTAGAGAGAAGCTAGGCCTCTTTGGTCTGCCATCTTCCCCGCCCCAGGGAGGATAATGGGAATGGCAGCCTTGCGAGTGCAGATGGTAGCAAGCTCTGGCTCAGGCCCTTTCCCTGCCCCAGAAGGGCTGGGCATGGTGTCCTCCCCTTAATCACATTAAAGGGTCGACAATCCCAATGATTTTTGATGAACGAGACTCAAAACCTTGTCAATGTATGCTAAATTTCTGACAGCCTTAACTTCACTTGGCTTGGAAAAAGTCTTTGATAACATTGCAATGCACTCTGCATAGACTCGTAGAACTCCGTGTTCAACAAGAACTGCAAGAAATTTATTGGGCCTTAAGTATTCTATAAAAAGGCCTGGACACGGGGGACATACCACAGCCCAAAAAAAAAAAGATGTACCCCCCCCCCCACGAAGCAGTGGCAAAAATTATAGACCCAGAGCGCTAACACCCCCCATTATAAAAATCTTTAAAGGATTCAATAAGCAAGATCGCTAACTACTTGGATTCCCAACAATTGCAAACCCAGGGAACATGGGTTTAGACAATTGATCCTGCCTCTCCACAATTAGACAACTAACACGTGGTCTTGGACGCCTTCATGACAAACCCGTATGTACATAAAAACTTTGCAAATACCTTCGATAATTGTGATCATGGTGTATTAACACACAAAAAGCGTTTAAAGGAAAAAAATGGAAAAGTGGGAAGATGAATAACTTTCTAACCAATAGAACAGAAAAATAATGGTAAATAATATTCGTGTCACTTTTTTTCTTCATCCTCATATCTGACAGGGGCAAAACTAGAATCTGCATAGTGTCATTTTGAGGACAGATAAATCTCAAGCGGATATAAACTAAAAGGGCAAAAGGCTTATAGGGGAAAAAAAAAAATTTTTTTTTTGGGAAAAAAAGTGTTCTTACCGAATAATAATTCTGGCAACATGTTGATGCAATCAGCTTGTTTCTATCTTATTTCTAAATTTTTCCAAAAATGAAATTTTTTTGTTATTGCTGTCATAAAAAAGGGCCTGATAACAATTTGTGTTTTTTTTTACTAAAAAAATTTCGATTTTTTTGATTGTTTTCTCCCAAAAAACACTACATGGCATCTTCTCTGTTAACTCGATAGGTGTTCAGAATGGGGCTCCTCAGTCGCCTGTGGGCTGCTGTCAAAAGTGGGGGGGTGTGATGCGTGACCCGGGGTTTACAGAAAAGGGAAATTTTTTTTTCTCAGGAATAAGTTACTGACCTTTCAAAAATCATATTGTGAAAATTTTTTTACAGAATGAAAATGTTTTTTTCCCATACATTATCTGGTTAGCATTGTTATAGAACAATATATTTGCAATATGTACTTTAATGTTTTTTTTGTTTTTTTTTTTTTTCCCCCCCAAAAAACCCCCTTTTAAAAAAAAAAAAAGACAGATTTCAACATTTTTTTTATGCAATCTATAGACACTGGCCCCAAATGCTCATTGTTTGTTCCTATTTAGACCTTCAACTTTCATATGATGTCAATTTTAGAACTTTTTCCCTCTTCCAATTTCTTTTTTTTTTTTTTGTATTATCCCCTATAAAATAGGGCAATATCTTTTTTTTTCTGTAGAGTTTTTTTGAACCCAAAAGTCAACACAAACACGGTGTGTATGTCTCGAATGCTGTTTAAATAACAAAAAAAAAAAAAAAATTGGAAAATTTAAAAAAAAGCATTTTTTTTAGCCCCCCCCCCAAAAAGGTTTCCAATGGGCAACACAAAACAATATATTGTTCATTGGGGAAAAAATTTTTCATACTGGGTTAAAAAAAAAAACTTGAGGAAAAAAAAACTTGATTGGAGTATAAAACAATTTCCCTAAATACACAATGAGATAAAAATTATGATGATGGACTAGGGGTAATGTAAAAGGGGGGCTCCCTTCAAGGATCACAACAGTGTCATTTTTCACCCCGGAAAAAAGGGTAGGATGGATAATGAGAACCCAAAACACGGTGTGATTTTGGGGAAGCCCCCCTTTAAAATCCTTGTTCTCTTTAGGCTGGAATACTACTGTGCACTAACACCCCCTATTAAAAGGGAGACGAAATTGCAGATCTAGAGAATATACAGAGAACCTTGACTCAGGTAATAGTTCAGTCAAGCACCTAAGCCCCTTTTACCTGTACTCCCAGCATCTCAGAAAAAAAAGATATATCATAATTTACACCTGGAAAATCTAATAAAAGCATAAGACCCCAAACGTCCACATCCCCAATGTAAAGGAGAGGGTGCCATGAGAACACTAAGAACACAAAGAATGAACATTTGTTCGCCCCCCCCTTTTATTTCCCCCCCCTTTTTTTTCTTCATCACTTTCCCGCTCTTGTCTTCCCTTCAGCTACCCCTTTTTGTACATGTGGCATCTCCGTACCCCCCTACCCCCTTGAGAAGTTCCTGTTGCCCGTGTCTGTTCTTCTCCTCTGCCATGGGGGGCCCCCAACCCCCCCCGGCTTTTTCCGCTCTTCTAGACCATTTTTGCTCTCAGTCCCATGCCATCGCAGTGTACACCGATGGTTCAAAGTCTTCTGAAGGCGTCGGATTTACATGTTTCCAGACAGCGTCTTTTCGAACATCTATTCCCCCCCCGGGTAGCATTTTTTGGGGTAAATTTAAGACATTCTTTGGCCCTTATCCGTTTGCATCATCCTGTGTCACCATTTGTGGTCTTTTTAGACTCCTTTAGTGCTTTACAGGCTATCCGAAAATTTGATCACCTCCCCCCCCAGTTCTTCGTATCCCCCTTTTTGGGTTTCGCCGTATCTCTAAAAACACAAAGATATTTTTTTTTTTGGGCCCCCGGTCATGTTGACGTACAGGGCTGAACAGGCAGACACTGCTGCGCGGGGGGCATACATGACCTTCCAAATTTCATATAGAGGTTTTTCCCTTTACGGACTATTTTGCGGTCATTGCTACCCACCTTCCACCCGTTGACAACAACGTTGGGGCTGACCTGCTACATAACAAACTTCATTCTATTAAACCAGTATAGGTTTCTGACCTTCTTCTTGTCACCAATGTTGAGGTTGGGAATATTCCCCCCTCTTCTCATCGGCCACCTCGTCTTACTCACGGGTATCTCAGGGGGGTCCCTGTCCCTCTCTTTTGAGCATTGTCGGGTTTCCCCGTGTCTGTTATCCACATTCTGTTGGATGCCCACTCTATAAAATCCCCAAATTTAACAACGACGTCTTCCCCCCTGCTGCCCTTTCTTTCCTTCCCCCTTTTTGCTGATGGACCCTCCTTTAACCCCGACTCTCTCTTTATTTTTTTACAGCAAATGATTTACTCCCAAAAACCCCCCCCACTTTCCTCTAGCTCTCCCTCAGTCCCTGCTACCTCAATCTTTTCCCCCCCTATCCCTCCCTATCCACTCCCCCCCCTGCTCCATCCCCCCCCAATCATCCCTCTCCCCCACTACCCATTATCCCTGCATCCTACCCTGCCCCGCTGTGCTTATGCCCCCTTTTGGTTTAGCGCTTCTTTTGATTATAATAATAATAAAAATTTTAAATTTTTTTTTTTTTCACATTTTTTCCCTTTATACACCTCGATCTACCCCCCCAATTCTACGCCTTTCTAGATTATTATTATAATCATGACTAAGCAGAAAACCCAAAAATTGACATAACGCCTTTCTACAGACTGCGTTAAAATCCTTCTTAGTTTATCCTGTTAGAAAAGATTTCTGATAAATGTAATAAAATTTTTCATCCTTGTCTGTCTTTTCCAGCGCAGAACTGTGCACAGCCTTTTGCTGTCTGCCTGCTGAGTTCATATTTCGTCCTTTCTGGTGCTCCCCCCTATAGGATACCCACGTCAGTCTGCCCCACCCTTGTTTCTCCCTCCCTTTTGGGTACCCCCTCTCTCTCACAATGGGCATGGCCCCCGGGCCAGGGGGCCAAAACAGCCTTTTACCCCACACTTTATTCTAATAAAGTAAGAAGCCTCCGAAGCCTTATCATTTCATTCCCGCTACAAAAAAGACGCAAAAAACCCCTTTTTCGATATAAGTCCTTTCTAAAATTTTATCTTATACATTTAAAGAAATGTATTTTTTCATTATGTTAAGCAAAAAATAATAATTGTGTACTAAAGAACCTTAGAAAACTTACCTAACCTTATTAAAAAAAAACGCAATTTAATTTAGCCTAATCCTGCTAATGTAATTTAGAAAAGTTTATAATAAATTAATAAAAACCAAACACAATGAAATAAAATTTTTTTTCGTTAGGCGAAATTATTATATACACAAATTTTTTTTTTCCCCCTATTTTGCAAAGGGCGTTTTTTTTACCTATTATTCAGAGGGCTCCACAATCCCCAGCCCTTCTAGGGCAGGGTGGTCCCAAAACTAGAGCTTGCTACCACCTGCAGCTAAGAAAATTTTATCTATAAAATAAAGATGTTGTTGATCCCCGGTACCCCCCCTCCCCGGGTCTTTTCTAGATGGTGGCCGGGCCTTGGCTCCCTGTCGTGGGAGTGTCTGGACATATGTCTTCCATGGGAGGGGGGTACAAGTACCTCCTTATCGTTAGGAAACTGCCCCCACCTACCATTCCCCACCCTCCCCGGGGCTCGTAGGGAGAAGCTAGGCCTTTTGGTCTGCGATCTTCCCCCCCCGGGGGGGCTAATGGGAAGGGCAGTCTTGGGCCGCAGATGGTAGCAAGCTCCAGCTCTGGCACCTCCCTGCCCCCAGAAGGGCGGGCATTTCTTCCTCCCCCTAAAATAAAGATTAACTTTCAGTTATATACTCTGAGATAATCACCAATTATGGTATCCTTTTCCCGCCACCATGGAAAGTTTGCTAAATTTTTTTATTGATGGGCGCCCGTATAAAGCTGCCCTTGCATTCATTTATGTAAACGCAATATGATTTTTTTAATCGCCATTCATTTAAAAAAAAATAAATTATTAATGACAAAAAAAAAAAAAGATAATATATTATCTTTATTTATATTAACCCCGCCGGTGGGGTTCAATGGTGAAAACTGAAGGAAAAACTCACGTCATTGTATTTATTTATACATCCTGGCACATATTTAACCATGTCATTGTTATATTGCTTATTATTGTATTGAGAAAAAAAAAATATATTTTGGTGGTGTTATGTAGATATACCCTTTTTAAAAACTCACCTTCTAATGTACTCATTCATGCCCCCCCCTAAACACTCACCCAAAAAAAAATGAAAAAAAAAAAATTGCCCGTGATATGCTGGTGAAGGGTTTTAAGGGAGCTCAGACTGAGGGAAGGCTTCTACACAGGCAGCTCAGACTGAGGCAAGGCTTCTACACAGGCAGCTCAGACTGAGGCAAGGGTTCTCACAGGCAGCTCAGCCTGAGGCAAGGCTTCTACACAGGCAGCTCAGACCGGGGGAAGGCTTCTCACAGGCAGCTCAGACTGAGGGAAAAGGGGGCTCAAAGGCAGCTCAGACTGAGGCAAGGCTTCTACACAGGCAGCTCAGCCTGAGGCAAAGCTTCTACACAGGCAGCTCAGACGAGGCAAAAAGGGGGCTAAAAGGCAGCTCAGACTAGGCAAGGCTTCTTAAAAAGGGAGCTCAGACTGTGGCAAAAGGGCCCCAAAACAGCTCAGACTGAGGCAAGGCTTCTACACAGGCAGCTCAGACTGTGGCAAGGCTTCTACACCCCGGCAGCTCAGACTGAGGGGAAGGGCTTCTAAAAGGCAGCTCAGACTGTGGCAAGGCTTCTCCGGGCAGCTCAGACTGGGCAAGGCTTCTACACAGGCAGCTCAGACTGTGGC
>WNWK01016964.1:0-43541 GCA_009830355.1 Cherax destructor
AAAAAAAAAGGGTTCTTTTTCCCACAAAAAGAAAATTTGCAAAATACACCATCACAAAAGAGGGGGGGATTTTTCCTGTCTCCAAACATTTTTTTTTCCCCCTCTATTTCCCAAATATTACCTTTTGTTTTGTTCTTTGAAGGTAGTCCAGGATTTTTCCAATTCATGGAAAACTAAAAAATTTTGAGGAAATTGAATTGAAATACCCGGGTTTCCCCCTACGATAGCTGACAAAGAAATGAGATAGTTTTTGGGGGTAGATTACAAAAATACATAATTTTTGAAAACAGGGGGAACTGACGTCCCCCAAGCATGAAGCCACACAGAAATTCCATTATCAAGTTATCAGTAATAAATGGCAAAAACAAACCCGAATCCGACATCATACAATGTCGCAAGTAAAACAAAATTTTAAAAATTTTTTACATTTTTTTTCCCAAAAAAGAAAACTGGTACCTGAAGGCCAGAAACATTCCAGTCTTTTTTTTATAAGAAAAATTTCCCAAGATTTGGTGAAATAATTAAAAAAGTAAATGAATTTGTTTTTTTTAAAAAATTTTGTTTACATAACATGCAAACATTTTTGCTAAACGCACATAAAAGACATTATGTAGATTTAATCTTGATAGCTCAATAAATCCCGAGTTTTTTTTATGAAGAGACAATGCCCAGGTTTTTTACTATAAACGGGGACCACAAGAGCACCCTGAACGTCTCAAGGTGACCACAAAGCATCACTGAACGTCTCGGGGGCCCACGACGCTCACGAACGTCCGGGACCAAAGCCCATCACGAACGTCTCGGTGACCACAAGACGCATCTGAACGTCTCAAGGTGACCACAAGAGCATCACGAACGTCTCGGGTGACCAAAGCCTTCATAAAATTTTTTTAAAGTTATAAAGGAATTTTTAAAAACAGGATATTTGTTTTTTGTTCAGTAAGAACAAAATCAAATATTTTTTCATAAAACAAATTTTTGGTGAACTCAGATACAAATGACATCAACAATACTTCAATTATGATACACAGACCACAAGTATATATTATTTTCATGGATAACAATTTATTTTGAAAACTTGCAGTTTAAAATTTAAATAGCCGATCAACACTAAAATTCATCATTAAATGCTTGAGGATCCAACCCTTTTTTTTAATGAATTTTTTAAAATTTTAAAAATTGAATTAAGTTTTTAAATTTATATGTTTTTTTAATCATGTAAAGGGGAAAATTTTAAAAAAAATAAAATATTTTTTTTGAATGCAAAAACAAATAATTTTAAATTTAAAAAAATTAACAAATTGGTACTTTTTAGCTTTAAATTTGTTTAGTGTAGTGAAAAAATTTAAACAATTAAAAGGCCCCTTCCAGTTGATAAGATTTAAAATTCTAATTTATAGAAAAAAAAAGAGAATGAATACATTTGGCAGCACACAATCCTGGATAAAAAATAAACAATTTTAATTTTCAGCTATTTGGGAAAAGGGTCCAAAAAATTTAAGGTGATTTAACGGGAATCAAAGTTTGTCAGCTAAAGTGAAGTTCACTTTGGGAAATTCACTTGTGAAATTCACTTTTTGAAGTTACGTGAATTTTTGAAGTTCACTTAAAATTACTTTAAGTTAATTAATTCATTTGAAATTCCTTTTGAAATTCACTTGGAAGTTCACATGTGAAGTTACGGAGTTCCAAAGGAAGGGACACAAGGAATTTCTTCCTTTTATCAATTAAGAGACACCGTTTTCGAAGGGTTTAAGCAACGCCCGGGGTTTTTGAAGTTATGGGAGCCTTTCCCAGGGGTTTACCTGGAGTTTCCCTGGAGGGGGTTTTTGGGGTCAACCCCCCCAAACCCCTCCATTTCAGATGTCTCCAGATGAAATTCCTAGTAGTAAGATGTTTGGGGCAGGAGTTGGGAGATCTTTTTGACAAGGGTCAATTTTAAAAAGCTGCTCCTAATTGTGGGAAGTTTGGGCTGGGGGCTTTTCCCCAACAATGACAACGTTTTTGTTTTTAATCTTTACTGCCAAAACTTCAACTACACATTTTTGATGTTTGTAGCAAAATAGGACCGGGCGCGGCCAACCCCCCTTGTTGCTTGTTTAGTCTGTCGATCTGAATAGGTTATTACCTGGGATCCAATTTTTTTGTGAAAATTATCCTTTATGTGGGTCTCTGTGATTGCTGCAAAAATTGCATTTGATTCTGTGAGCAGTCCCTTGATGTAAGGGAATTTTTTTACGGGTTTTTTACCCTGTGGTTTCTTTATTTTTATTTTAAAATCCCCATTCCCCCCAAAGGCGGGTGGCCCCGAAAAAAAAAAAACTTTCTACACATAAACATTTTGCCAGAGGGGTGCTTCACACAACAGTTATAAAACTGCAACATTCACCCTCCATCAGAGGCAGACACTTTCTTCCCCATCCCCAGGAAAAGTTCGGCCTCCCGGGTTTTCCCCCTGAACCCCTTCTTTGTTACTTGCTCCCCCAGCAAAAGCCTAAAAACTTTGTCTCCATTCCTTCAAATATCAGGGTTTTTAAGTCCAAGCCCTCGCAACCTTTCCTTACCCCCCCCCTCCAACCTTTCCGGCCGACCCCTACCCCCCCTTTCCCCTCTACTACATATTTATACACCTAGAAGAATTCTATTTTGTTCCTTCCTCTCACATGTCCAAACCCCCTCAAAAACCCCCTCTCAGCTCTCGGGATAAAGTTTTTAATCCCCATCTCCTCCAATTTCCACCTAGAACTGCTGATTATATTCACCCACACATTGATCTCAACACACATCTCCACGCCTCCAGCCTTCTCCTTGTGAACATTCACCACCCATGCCACACCCACAGACTCCTAACACCACTTCCCTTTTCCCCCATTAAATTTTGTGATTCACCCACCTTCATAGACCCATCTGCTAATCCACCCTAAATACTGAATACATTCACCTCCTACATACCCCTCCTCCAACTGACATCCCTTTTCATCACCCAATCTTTTGTTATAATCATCACCTTAATCTTTCCTATATTCACTTTCAATTTTTCTTTTCTACCCTACCCAAAATCATCCACTAACATCTCAACTTAACTTCAGAATTCCCCAAAAACACAGTGTCATCAGCAAAAGCAACTGTGACAACTCCACTTTGTAATTGATTCTTTATCTTTTAACCCACACCTTTTGCCAACACCCGGCATTCATTTTCTTACAACCCCATCTAAAAATATATTGAACAGCCATAGTGACATCAAACATCAGTGACTAAGGCCTATTTTTCTGGGAAAAAATCTCCTCCCTCCTACACACTAACCTGAGCCTCACTATCCTCATAAAAACTCTTCACTTTTTCAGAAACCTCCCCTATTCCATACACCTGCAACATCCCACATTCCCCCCTTATCCACCCTGTCATACGTCTTTTCCAAATCCATAAATGCCACAAAACCTTTTTACCCTTATCTAAATACTGTTCAGATATTTTTTCACTGAAACATTTGGGTCTTCACCCCCCTACCTTTCCAAAAACCTTTTTTATTCTTCTGTAACCTATTTCCCCGTTTTGTTTAATTCATTCCCGTTTGGTCGCACGAGTGGTTCTCTTGTTGCTGACACCTGGTGGCCAACGAAAAAGTTACTGATTTTCAGCAAGATGGCGACGGGGGAAGGAGGAGGATCAACAGGGTTGAATTTTGCGGGGAGCAGGAGGAAATTTGAATGTTTTATTCCCTGCGATTATCCGGATGCTTAGGGGAGGGGTGAAATTACGAGGAAAGCGCTGAATGGGCGCACAAAATTTTTCATAAAGTTTGCTACGACGCGGCATATGAGAGGATTGTAGACGCTTCAGGACAAACCGATGGTGATCAACGCTGGCCCTGAGGCCTTGAGAGATGACAAGATATTAAAATATATTGAGTCCGAAACGGCCTTTTGGTTTTTTGGAGGGGGATATTCAAGAGCGTTTAAAAATTTGGAGGGGGCATGGTTGGAGGGGCAAATGGACCGAGGGAAATTTACGCAGGAACGGGAAAGGGGTCATATTCCAAATGACTCTCCGTCGGCCTATACCTTCGGTTGTCCGATGATTTTGGGACCGTCTACGTCAAAACGGGGCCCAACGAACCTGCGAAATGGGGCGTATGATCATGTTGCAGCTGCTTGTGGAGGGGGACAGCCGTCGTCGGGAAGAAGGGGATGACAAGGTGGTTGACGGGACAGAGGGGGCCAGTACCCCAAGGGGCAAAAAAGGCGGTGGAGTGATGAGGTGGACGAGACGGGTCACCTGAGACACTGCCTGAAGGCCGGGTGGGACACTGCCAAAGGCTCGGGAAACCCGGGGAAAAAAGGTTTGGGAGGGGGAGATTTTGGGGGGATTGCCCCAATTTTGAAGATCCCCTCAGAGATTTTTGGGCTCCCCGGGAGAAACCCCCCGAGTGGAGTTGGGCATGTGGAGTCTGTGGATTGCCGGGGGAGGGGGGGATTACATCACATGCCGGGGAATCTAACCTGGTGGATGTGGTGGCTGTGGTTCATAAGGAGAACAGTTAAAAAAGGGGTTTGGATTACAGTGGTGATTCACAAAAAGGTCTGGGGGGGGTCCGATGAGGATGATCACCCCCCAGTTTTTGAAAAAAGTCGGGGTAGAGCTGCCCGGGGGGGGTGGGGTGTCGGAAGAAAGGGTTTAAAACGTGGTCGGGGGCGGCGGGAAGGAGGAGCGCCAAAAGTCCAGAGGTATCGGGGAAAAAACCCTATGTTTTTCAAAGTCTCACTATAAATGTTAACGGCTCGGAGGTGAAACGACGGTCGAGGGATTTGGGGACGTTTTCAGGTAGATATTTGTTTTGTAAAAGAACAAAATTTCAGGGGGGAGGGAATTGTGTTTGAATGGACAGAATGAGCGGGGATTCGGGGAAAAAAGGGGGGGGCGGGTTTTCATGGGGAGGTCAGCCCTTTTTGTTATTAGGTGGGAGAGGGGTGAGGAAGGTAGGGTGGTGGGGGGTAGGGGGTGGGGGAGGGCGCGTGAGTTTTATAAGTTGAACCCGGGGATCTCTGCGGGAGTACAAAGGAAGTTTTGTGGATGTTTTGTTATCTTTGAGGACTGCCTGAGATAACCATTATGGAGGAGACGGGAACGGTCATGGGGGGAAAGGATGTAGAGCCCGGGGGAGGGGCTTTTCCTGGGAGTGCTGGGGAGGTTAGGGAGCAGCCGGGATGATGGATGGTTGGGGGAGGAGGATGGGGTGGGCACATTTTCGTGAGGGGGGATATCAGGCCCCCTAGATGGGTTTTTATGTAACTAAGGAGATACAGGTTGGTAGGGTAGAAGCTATGGACGTGGGATATTTGATATAGGGTGTTTGGAGATATTGGGGGAAGGAATGATTAAAAGGTATGGGCACGGGAAATTGAATTGTTTACTGCAGGAGTTGGTGAGAGAAAATTTTTGTCAGGTGGCAGGGGAAAGGGGAGAGGTCAGAAGGGGGAGACTTACGAGTTTGGGGAAAATTTGGGGCAAAGCCGTGTATTGGGAAGTTTTATAAAAAAATGGGCAGGGAAGGAAGGGAAATGGATTACAGAGGTACTTGATAACGGGGAGGTTGTTAAAAAGGGGGGGAATTCAGGATGGATGAGAGGGGTTTTTTTGAAAGAGCGCTGAGAGAACTGCAGAATGAGGATTTAATGCGACACCAGAGGGGGGACTGAGGATTTTGGAGACGGGCCATCGGCCTGTGTCCCCGACGGTTTAAGAAGAGGCAGGGGGACACAACAAAATGATGTTGGATTTCGGGAGTTGGGGGTATAGGGAAGGAAAATTGCCCCGAACTACTGAGGGAATGAACTATGCAGATCACTGGGTAAACGAGTACTTGCAGGAGGAAGGGGGAGGGGAGGGGGGACGGGACAGTAGTGGGGGAAGGGGATTAGGTCTATTGTTAGTAAGGACGCAGGAAAGAAAGGTTGGAGATATTAGGAGGAAGAGGTATGAGGGCAGTGCAGGGTTTGAGCAAAGGAAGGCACCGGGATTGGGTTTCTCTAATGATTATATCTGTAATTGGGACCCCCCAAGATATTGTTTAGTTGATTCAATTGTATAAGAAGGGGAGGGTATTGGGAAATGCAGAACACTGGGGTTATAGTTTTGGTGAAGAAAAAAGGAATGTAGGACGATGAAGGATTTGATTTTTAACATTTGTGTGGAATAAACCCACAAAGGTACTGGGTAATAGGCTTAAGAAGGGGTGGGGAAAGGTCTTACATAAGGAATGGGTTTCCCAGAAGCATGGGTGGGGTGGAAATTAATTTAAGGGGAAAAAAGGGGGGGTTGAGTATCGAAATTTTGGGGTTAGATAGTGTTTAAAGGGGGAGTTGAGATAATGAGGGGGCAGGGTTTTGGGGAAAGAATTATAGGGGGGGAGATGTAAGGCCAAGGTTTGATAAGATAAAAGGAAAATTGGAAGGAGGTGCCTGGAAAGGGTTTAAAACAGGGGTGCCCCCTTGTCCCCGGATTGTTGTTGTCAAGACCCCCCACGTTTGTTTCAGGAGGAAGGGCAGGGGGCGGAAGGGGGGGGGAAGTTGGGTATGTGGGGATACTATGTACAAATGGGATGAAGGAAGGAAGTGGGGTTTTTTTTTAGATTTTAAGGCACTGGGATAAAGTAAACTAGCGAAATCAATTGTTGGAGGAGGAGGTGGGGGGGAGGTTGGTGAGGACAAGGGGGGGGCAATAGTGGAAACAGATGAAGATTTTTGGGGGGGGGTACCGGGGGGACCCGGTGGAGGCACGGGGGTTTGGGGGATGGGAGCCTGGGGACGTCACATTGCATCAGAGGGTGGGATCGTTAATTTATTAGTGTTTATAAACTGTGGCATGTGGGGGGTTCCCATTATTTTGAGGAGGGAAGGGAATTCAGAGAAGGAACGTTAAGGGGTTTGGGGGGCGGGGTTGGGGGGGTAATGAGAGGGACGCCGGAGGTTTGGGGCTTCCTTGCAAAGGGTTCAGGGGTTTTATTAAAACGATACCCCAGGGTGGGTGGGGGTGGAGGAGGGGGTTTGGAGGAAGATGTCAGAAGGGGTGGGGGAATGATTTGAGGGGGGTGGGAAAGGGAATGTTGAGGCGAATCATGGGGAGAGGAAAAGGGTACTGGGCCCTGGGGGGGAAAGGGGGCAGGGGGGGGTGCATGGGGGGGGGCCATGGGGGGCATAACCCCAGATTGGGTGGATATGGAAGGATTAAGAAAAGGGGTCAAACCGGTTGAAAAAAGGTTTTTTGGGATGTTTCATGAAGGCAATTTTTTTTCCGTATGGGGGTGGGAGGAGGTGTGTGATAGATGCGGGGAGGAGGATACAGCTTATCATGCAGTGTATTTTTGTCCTTTTTGAAAGGGTGTGGGTTTGGGAAGGTGTTTCGCAGGGTGGGGGGGGGGGCTTTCAACATTCGGGCCTTGAGCTTTTATGGGGGGGGGGAGGAGGGAGGGGAGGTGAGACGGGCGGTATTTACCTAGTGGCAGACTCTTTATGGTCATGGGGGAAGAGGGTGTGGGGGGGGAGAGCCTTTTGGCGCTGTGATAGACAAAAGAGAAAAGGGGTCTTTTTTTGGCGGGGGTGGGGTTCAGCTTTTTCTGTGGGTTTTAGGTTATGGGATTTAAAGAGGTGAGGGGGGGAAAAAGGGCTGGCCCGGGGCAGGGAGGGGGATAAAGGTGGGGGAAAGGGCGTATGAATGAAGGGGGGGGTGGGTGGTGAGGTGGACCCGGGCATATGACACATGACTGAATTTGGGTGTGGGGGGGCCAGGGGACGGGTGAGGGAACCCCCCCTGGAGTAAAAGGGGTGGGGTAACCATAGTGGTTTTTTTAACCCATTTGGGTGGGAGAAATTAAGGTAGAAAATTTGCCGCTTTTATAGGTTTTTTTTTTCACACACTTGGGGATGCCGTTTTTCCCTGGATGTAACAAAGGGTTTTCCCGAGAAGGTTTCATTTCCATTTGTGCCTTACTGTTGTGGGCCGTTTTGGCCTTTTCGTTGTGGACGCAGTTTTAAAATTTTGTTGAAACTGTCACCTTGTTAAATTTTGGTAAAAAATTTTTTTAGTGAAGGGGATCTACCATAAATAATCCTTTTTTTTGGAAAGCCATTCTTTATCTGTTTTTTAATTGTATAAAAAAAATTTTCGTTTTGGGGATGAGCAAGGGGCAACGTTTTTTACACTGGTGAATATGTATGTTTTTTACTGTGTAACAATTATTGATGTTAATGATCCAAAAGGGTTAGTTTTTTTAGGGGTTGCTTTATTAAATTTTTATATTGTTACAATTGATGTTTTTATATTGTCTTCTAATGTTGAAATGTAATAAAGTTTCATTGGGTCGTTGTCTGTACTTTTCAGACGTGAATAATAATTTGGGGATGACTAATTTTGTATATTTTTTGGGATACTGTCATTTACGTCATTTAGTGGGTGTTTTGGGTTTATGTCCTTCGGGGTTATGTACATATGGTTTTTATTTTTTTTCCGTTCATATGGTAAGATGATAAATTTTTCTGGTTTTTTTCATTGTTTTTTTGCTTTTTATTTTTCTAAGTAGGGGAAAATTTTGTTAACCTTTGTTGTTTAGGGAAACACAGAGTTTTTATTTAAAAATACCTGCTTCTGTCTCCGATTGTCATTTTTTTTAATTTTTTTTAATAAAATAAAAAAAAAAAATTTTCAATAATAACCTACCATAATTTCCGGTATACTCAACAGACTTTTTCCCCCCTTTTTTTTTGCACCCCTTTTTTGCCCCCTTTCCTTTATACAAAGGAAAATACCTTCTCCCGTCCCAGGTACCACCCTTTCCTACATTTATTAAAGAATAGCACCAAACCCAAAATATACCCCCCTTTTAAATTTCTATTTCATCCCATCAACCCCAGTCCTTCCCCCTTTCATTTACCCACGGCCCTCGAACTTTCCCCCCTCCCTGTTTTTCCCAACCCCGAAGGTTTTTCCCCCCTTCCCTACACGAAACACGGTTCCTTTTATCAACATTTAAAAACTCAAAATTTTCCCCTCCCTTCCCGATACCTTAACTCTCCATTTAATAACTTCCTCCCTTTTTTAATGTAAACCATTTTTTCCCCTAGGCCCCCTCAACATTAATCCACTCCAAAACTTTTCCTTTTTCAACAAAATTAATTGATAACATCTCCCCCACTTCTCATTTGTCCTTTTTTTGCTTCACCACTATGTTAACCTCTCTTTCTCTCTCCATATACTTTTCCCCTCCTTGCATCACTTCTACTTTGAAAAAACATCTCGTATGCTAACTTTTTTCCCTTACTACTCTCTTTACATCATCATTCCACCAACCACTATTCTTCCCTCCCACACCCACTTTCCTGTAACCACAAACTTCTGCTGAACACTAACACTACATTGTTAAACCTACCCCATACATCTTCGACCTCATTGCCTACACTCTCACTAGCCCATCTATCCTCCAATAGTTGTTTATATCTTACACTAACTGCCTCCTCTTTTAGTTTATAAGCTTTCACCTCTCTCTTACTTGTTGTTTTTATTTTCCTTGTATCCCATCTACCTTTTACTCTCACTGTAGCTATAACTAAAAAGTGATCTGATATATCTGTGGCCCAGTGGTCTGGTGGCTAGAGCTCTCGCTTCACATGCGGAGGGCCCAGGTTCGATTCCGGTGGGGGGGAACATTTGGACGTGTTTCCTTACACCTGTTGTCATGTTCACCTAGCAGCAAATAGGTACCTGGGTTGTTAGTCGACTGGTGTGGGTCGCATCCTGGGGGACAAGATTATGGACCCCAATGGAAATAAGACAGACAGTCCTCGATGACGCACTGACTTTCTTGGGTTATCCTGGGTGGCTAAACCTCAGGGGTTAAAAATCCGAAGAAATCTTATCTTTGTCTACTCAACTGTCTTTTATCTACCAGTACATAGTCCAACAAACTACTGTCATTACCCCCTACATCATATCTTGTATACTTATTTATCCTCTTTCTTAAATTATGTTTTGCCTATAACTAAACCCCTTTCTATTCAAAGTTCGATTAAATAGCTCCCATTATCATTGTGGTAGGTCCCCTACACAGTTACCCTCCCACTTGGTTCAAAAGTTCCTATACATTCGCTTAACATCTCCCAAAATCTCTCTCTCTCCTCTACACTCCTCTCTTCTCCAGGTGCATACACGCTTATTATGACCCATTTTTCACATCCGACCCTTATTTTGATTCACATAATCCTTGAATTTATACATTTATATTCCCTCTTCTCCTTCCCTAACTGATCCTTCAACATTATTGCTACCCCTTCCTTAGCTCTAACTCTCTCAGATAATCTGACTTAATCCCATTTATTTCTCCCCACTGAAACTCACCTACCCCCTTCAGCTTTGTTTCGCTTAGGGCTAAGACATCCAACTTCTTTTCATTCATAACATCAGCAATCATCTCTTTCTTATCATCCGCACTACATCCACGCACATTCAAACATCTCAGTTTTATAAAGTATTTCTTCTTCTCTTTTTAGTAAATGTGTACAGGAAAAGGGTTACTAGCCCATTGCTCCTGGTATTTTATTCGCCTCATACGACACGCATGGCTTATGGAGGAAAAATTCTTTTCAATTCCCCCTGGCGAATAGAGGAAATAAAGAAAAACAAGACCTATAAAGGAAAAATTAAGAAAAACCTAGATATGTTTATGTAAATGTCGTTATATTGGTAGATTTTAGGGGGGGTTTATTTGCTAATATCTGTTGTTCTGGGGTGGAGGACAATGTCCGTGCCTCTGGCCCAGAAATGTTTTCAGTTTGTGTGGGATTATTGTAATTTCTTGCCAGTCTTTTTCCCTCATGTCCCTAAAAAATCTGTCCCTAGAAGGGTTGTGACTCCCTCTTTTGCTTCCCATAGTCTGGCTGGTCTGTGTCTTCTTGTCCCCTTTAGATGATGTGCCTGGCAGTATGCGTTGTAGCCTTTTCTTCCAGAGATTGATGAGTGACACATTTCTGGGAGAAATAAGTTACAGAAGGGTAAGTTTAACTCTCTTGTTGCCATGTGGGTGCGGCATTTTTGGGATGGTCAAAGATGCATGTCCCACCTGTTTTACCAGATATACCATGCCTGCAGATACCCAAGGCATAGTATTTGCATAGATTGATTTCTGTTTGCTAGGATTCATTGTAGCTACGTTCGCTGCTGGTGATTGTTTTCTTGTTTCCTCCTATCTATCACCCTTGTATGGACATCAGTGCTTCTACCAGGTTTTGCTGGTAATGTGTCAACTGTTCCCTGAGGCATCGTCCCCTTTTTTTCCATCTGCAGCAGTATCGCTATTTTGTACCTATGTGAATTGAATAGCGTTGTCTTTACTTGGTTCACCAAAGGGCCCAAAGTCTCCTTTTGGTTCACTGTCCTCCAGGACAACACTAGCACCCTCAGGGGCACTGGCCTCCAGGACAACAAGAGCACCCTCAGGAGCACTGTCCTCCAGGACAACACTAGCACCCTCAGGAGCACTGTCGTCCAAGACAGCCTCATCCAAACTACCCATCTTATTTTCCCAGCTGTCATATCTTTTAGAAGGATCTTTTATTGGTGTTTTGGTCTTTTAATTAGTAAAGATGTAATTTCCTCATACAGGTGTATCTCGTTTGGGCAGACCCAAAACATCTCTCTTGAGTTTAAGTCAAGTGTTGTCACTGGTTTAAAATCCCTGCATATACCATGGGACCATTGACCACAGAGATTGCAGAGATTCCAGGCCTATTTTCGTCCCTTACCCTTTCTACAGACTACACAGATCTTCATGGTGATGGTCATCTTACAACACTTGACCACTCTCCTAGCTATAGTCTATAATTTCTCGAAGTATTTAGTTGTCTTTAACAGTTCTTCCGATTTGGCTGGTGAGGATAGGCTTTTATATAAAAGATTTTATATGATCCCAAAGTCTCATCCTACTGGGAAAAATTGATACTGTTGACTTTGTCCCTGTACTTGCCCTTGCTCCTCCCTGTGGCCCGGCCCCTCCCTGTCCCCCGACACTGTGAAGGATGTAGGTGTGAGTGTCGACACACAGGTATAGTCCCATCTAAAGCTTGTCATTTTTCCCAGGATAGATGATCCCATTGGGGCAGTTTGCTGGGTTGTTGGTATTGTTGGCTGCTAGTGATCGGGCTCTCTCTCGGCTGGGCACCCAGTTTGGGGGGTTCTCTTTATGATGTAGTTGACTTTTTTATCTTCATACCCCCCTTTGGGTTTTTGGGAAACAGTTTAGACCGTGACCATATTGGTCGGGGCACATACCACAAATCCCCTATTTCCGGGGAATTGGGGGAGCAAGGCGCAGAGCCCGTCTTAGGGTCGGGCGTGTTCCCCTTGCCGAAATGGGAACTTTTAATTTTTTTCCTGATGTCCTCTGGGAAGATTCTGTAGTTCCATCTAGGGTACCATCATCCAAGAACCATAAAATTGCCCCCCGGGGAGGGTCTTCTGTATTCCTTGATGACCAGACATAAAAAAAGGGGGGCGGGGTTCCCCTGTTCCCCCCCCTAAAAAGGGGTCAATTTCATGGCCCCCAAACAATAGTTTAAAAGGCACACTGTAACACGATTCAAAGGGGATGGGGGGGAAGGGAAGTGTCTAGAAACTGCTTGGAGAGCAGCACCCCTTCTGAGAAAAAAAGCATGGCAAAGTCCAATTTGATAAAGGTTTTTTTTTTTGGGGACATGTTGTTGATGTATGCTCGGGCTGGGGGACAGAGGTTCAAAACCTTGTTGAACCCAAAACCGAGCAGAGTTAGTTTAAACATTGAGCCAGCCTCTTGACTCACCATTCGTAATGCAGCCTTGGAAACAGGGCCGAAGGGTGTTCCCACTCAATGTGCCTGATTCCCCCCCCCCTTTTTTTCCGGAGGGCACACAGTGAGGCACCAAAAAAAAGGGGGGCCAATGGCCTCTGGGACACTGCCAAAAATTGGAAAATTTGGTTTTTTTGACAGAAACCCTTTTGAAACCTCACCAAGAGGGGGAAATTGAGCATTTGTTTTAAGTGTTGGGCCTTAAACCGGTAAAACCTCCTGCTGAGCCCTAGGGAAAAGAAAAGGGGGTTTTTTAAAACATCGGCGTCCTGAAAGGAAGTTTTTTTTCCCCCTGCAATGTCGGGGGGCGGGTTTGGGGACTGGAAGCCCTGGGTGGATGTTTGTCCTTCAGAGCTTTCGTAATGACACCCTTTTGGAACGATGGTATCCTCACTGGTTATAAGCCCCAGTGCTCCGATAGTATTACCCCCTTTTATTTTTCTGCTAATTTGGGCCCTGTTTTTCCCAGGGTCAGGTGTCCTGTTTTTGGGAAGGGCGGGGGTTTGACGCCCGGGGGGGAGGAGGACAAGGTTGTCATCTCTGGGGGAAAGCATTTTTTCCCCCGAAACAGATGTAACTAGTGATTTTCCCCCCCTTGGTGGGACAGCCAAACAACATTGTCAAATAGCAGTGGGTTGTCCCCGGACCCGGGTTTTTCAGGGATCGTTACTTTCTTCAAGAGGTCAGCAAATTTTTTTGGGCTTGATTGTGAGCTCTTTGGGGATGTTTTCAGGGCCTGGTGGATGTTAATTTGATTGCAGCTTTTAGGTCCTCTGAAGAGGGGAAGTCGGGGGGAACTGTAGCTCTGTTTTCCCTGGGCGGGCCTGTTGGCTGTTTTCATTTGGAGCCCCCCCCGGAGCCTAGACATCCATTTTGCCGGGTGTTGCCAGTTGGGGGGTTGAGTGCACTTTCCCCCTTGGACACCGGGGCAGATGCCTTTGGACGGGTTCCGGGGTTGCCTGGGTTTTTGGGGGGAAAAATTTTAACCCAGCACTTGTGACATCGTGGGGGGGGGGGGGCGCCAGCTGTGGGGTAACCCCGGGGAAAAAGGGCAGCATGGAGGGGTGTGGGATGGGGTGGGAGAGTAGGGGCAGGAGGGGAGAAATTTGGGGGGAGGCACTAAACGGCAAAACCCTTGGTCGGGAAAGCCCAGTAGGCATAGACCAGGATGTGGGGTGGGGCCCAAAAGGGGTGGGGGCCGGGGGGGAGTGGCCCCCCTTTGTTCTTTTAAAGCACCCCACAAACCCTTTTTAAGGTTTTACACTTATCATTCTTTTAGAAACAACCCCGAAATTTTGGGGAAAATGATCACCGTGTTCCCTGTTAACCAAGGTGGTTTTTCTGTTCATCATCCAATAAAAGGAACCCGACCCTCTCCCCCCCCCCCGGCCCGAACAGAGGGTAAACAAACTTTCCCCCCCTCCATGGCGGGATCCCCCCAACACCCATCCCAAAAAACTCAACTCCCAACATGCACACTGCACTTTCACTGATATAGAAGCCCAAACCCGACCAGAGGATTGTCACGGCTCTGTAATTCCCGTGGATATCACGATGACGTTTTTCTTAAACTGGCTCTTCCCCCAAAAAGTTGGTTCAGAAAATATATATATATATATATATTTACACACAAAAATACCCATAAGGGCGCGTGAAAACCCGTCAGCTTTCGAACCCGGGAAAAAGAGGATATCTTATTTCCGACGAACCCTTTTTTAACCGGTCCATTGTTCACTTATTTCTTGGACGAATCCGGGAAAAACCCGGGTTTTTGGACCCTGAATTTTTGTTTTTATTTGTATTGTATCTATTTGTCGTAGTTACTGTTTGGGTGTTTGGGAACAGTTCTTACGTTTGGTCACTGGACACCTGGGATGACATTTTTTCCCTTTTGACCCTTTCACCAAAAGGAAATAAAAACAAAAAAAAGGGGGAAAGGGAAAAAAAAAAAAAAATCTTTTCCTCCCTTATGGTCTCCCTTCGGGCTTCCAAAATTTCATCTTTTATTCGCATGACAAATTTTTTTTTCTCTCCCTTTTGGGCGGGTGGGAAAAATTTTTTAAAAAACAGCCTTTTTTCTTATTAAGCGGGGGAAAAATTTTTTTCCCCCATTCTTCCGATCAAAAGTTTGTATTCCCGTAGTTCATCAGTGTTCATTTTTTAGCCTCTTTATATTTGATTCAACCACTAAGACTGTCTTCCCCCTCCTCATTATTTCAGTACCTAATCCTTTTTTATTTCTTAGCATCATATTTTTTTATATATTTACTGATTTGTCAAAATTTTTTTTTTGATTCCATTTTTTTTTTTTTTTGATTACACTCAGTGATTGTTGTTTTTGTCTCTTTTTTTGTTTTTAAAAATGAAAACGTCTCGCCCACATGCTTACATCACCCCAAAAAAAAACACTTTTCCCCCATGTTTACATCACCCACAAACGTCTACATGTACATCACCCCAAAAAACCCCTCTGCCCAATTTACATACCCCACAAACACTCTCCCCATCTTACATCACTCTCCAAAAGTCTCCCCCCATCTTACATCCCCCCAAACCGCTCCCCCCATCTTAAAACACCCCCAAAAAGCTGCCCATTTTCCCACACCCAAAAACACCCCGCCCCTTTACACCCCACAAACACCCGCCCACATCTTAATCATTTTAAAACCACGCCCCCCCCATCTTACATCATTTCCAAAACGTCCCGCCCCACACATCCCCCCACAAACACTCCCCCACATCTTACATCACCTAAAAACACGTTCCCCACATTTTACTCCTTCACAAACACGCCCCCCCATCTTAACCTCTCACAAAAGTTCACCCATCTTACATCACCCCAAAAACCCGTCTCGCCCACATCTTCTCCCCCAAACACCCCCCACATCTTACATCATTTTACAAACCTTCCCCACATTTTACATCACTTCACAAAATCCCCCCTTTCATCCCCTAAAAACCCCCCAAATTTCATTTTTAAAACACTTTCCCATTTAAACACTTAAAAACACTTCCCCAATTTACATACCCACAAAATTCCCAAACACATTTCCAAAATTATAACTCATATTTTAAATATAATTTTAATCATTTTTTTCATAAGTTATTTCCAATTTTCACCATATTGTCACTATATTGTCCCCATATTTTCACTCATATGTGTCACTCTATGTGTCACCATATTTTCCCCATATGTGTCACTCATATGTGTCATTATTGTCACCATAGTGTATCATTGTCACTCATATTGTCATCATTTAAGGGTTAAATATGTGTCCTTTTGTGACCTTGTGTCCCCCATAGTCACCATATGTGTCACTCATTTTCACATATGTGTCATTATGTGTCACCATATGTGTCCCATATGTGTCACCATATGTTCACCCCCATATGTGTCCGCATATGTGTCCCAATTGTTCACGGTGTCCCTATGTTCGCATATGTTCCCATTGTGCCTCGAAAGTGTCTGCATATGTTCAACCCCAATGCCCCAAAAGGCCCAATATTCCCCATAGGGCCCCCTTTGCCTCGCATATGTGCCTGATATGGCCGATATGTGTCTCGCAATGTGTCTCGCAATGTGTCTCCATATGTGTCTCGCTTTTCCCCATATTCCGCATATATGTCTCGCATATATGTCTCGCTTTTGCCCCATTTTGTCCCATATATGTCTCATAAACATGATGTTTCAGATCACCAGGCAGTCATGTTGCCATTATATTTCTGAATCTTATTCATTTCACTCGATAAGACATGCCCCCAGGGAGTATGTTGCTCACTTGTTAAAAACTACATATGTTTCAAAAAAGTTTATGGTATCCAAATGTTTATATTGCTCACTAATATTTCCCATATATGTCACCTACGAAATTCTTTTTCCAATTGTCAATACCATCAATATAACCAAGTGGGGGGTTAAACAGGAGATATCGGAAAAAACCTAACAGAACGATACATATAGGTTTTTTTGTTCCAGGAGCTCTTTGAAAAGCAGTAAATAGGTACATGTTTTCCCAACTGTTAGGGGCCCCATTGAGGGGGGGTACTGGTATTCCTTATATATGTCTGCTAAGAAATAACCGAAAATTTTTTGGGTTTTATCATCTTGACACAAAATGGTATGACTACTTGTTGCTCTACCGTGGGATTTGCTGAGCTGTAGTGAGAGTTTTTTCAGTTCAAACATGTGCTCAAAGTCATCATGACCATCCAATGAGTTGATTGACCTTAAACAGAGGGGCTAAAATTTGTCAGGGGAACTAGTGATTTTACGCCATCATAAGAAATGATGGCGAATTCTAGTGTGGAAATTAAAAGGGGTGGGATTCCAAAACTATTATCTAGAGGGCGAAGGACGGGTTGTTGGGGGTTTGGACTGAGAGGAGGAAAAAAGTAGAATGACATCGGGTGTATAAATCTTGTAGGGAAGGGGAAAGGGTCGGCCTGGAAAAAGGGGGAGGGACGGGGGTTGAGGTTTTTTGTGCGGGGGCTTAGACTTCCCGCAAAAAAGCATGAGTATCTGATAGGGTGAATGTAGACAAATGGTTTTTTAAAACTTGACGTGCTGTTGGAGTGTGAGCAAATTTAAAATTTTGAAGGTTCAGGAAACCGCGGGCCGAATGGGTGCCGTGAAGCAGCTCCAGCACCCGCATGCCTTCAACACTGTGCTTTTGGAACACAGAATCGACCCCAAATACGTGTTTTTTATCAAGCCCCCCCGCAAAGCAATACCTTCCATTTCTCTAAATTCGTTTGAATTTTTGGGAAAAGGGGTTGTCAATCTGGGGGTCTGACAGACCACCCTGAAGCCAAAGTTTACTGCCGGTGTCCTGAGGGAAGGGCCAGAGGATTACACCAAGCGATTGTCCCTTTATTCGTTCATGTATTTAGGATTTCCCAAGACGTTTCATAGGAAATGTGTCATAAAAAACCACTTAGAGTCTGGGATGACTAATCAGGGTGTCTGTGTCCGATATTCCAGGGTGAGCAGCCACAAAGGGGGCGTCCCCACAGAAACCTTTTTATGTCCATTGTTATAACAACTTTTCCCAAATTTTAAATATATTTTTTATTTAAAAAAAAAATTTTTACTTTTTTTACTAACCTGTTTTTTTTCCAATTTTTTACATTTTCTTTTAAATTTCCTCCAAAATTTAAAAAATATATTTAAACCCCTTTTAAGCTCCAACAAAATACCATCAATCTCAATCAAATGAAGACAATTTATCCATAATAATATTATAACAAGAAATAAAAAAAACTTATACAAACAATCTCCATGTTTTTTTCCAAAAAATTTTTCTATTTCATATATCGACATCCTTCCTACTAACCCCCCATACTTGACTGTCGAAAATTGTTATTAAAAAAAATTTTAAAAAAAAACCCGTGTATTGGGTATCTGACGAGAAAAAACCCCTTTTTGGGACCCCAAAATTTTTTTTTAAATGATTCAACACAGAACCCGAAAAAAGGGTACTTTAAAAAATATTTTATTCTTAAATTTTTCATGTTTGTTGTGAGAAAGTCAATTACCCCAGGACACCACAACTGATACAATCGGAACAATTTCCACCTAATTTAAACTTTCGATTCAATATTTCCCCAAAAAGGAACAAAGGGGGGTTCCAAATTTTTAAACGTCTTGGGGTTTTGCTTGATTTATTTTGTGTTAAACCCCTCAAATTTTTCTTTCTTACTAGTAACAATGGACAAGTTGGGTCGTCTTTGGGAAGTCCATTTTTTATAATAAATATAAATTTTTATTTACAAAAGGCATGTACAAGGTATACAGACCATACACATCAATGACATACTATATATGAAAGCCCTTGTTATGGAGTTTCTAGGGAAAAAAGGGGCCGCCCGGGGGCGCCCCACCCAGTCGATAAAAAGGTACCCTTTTCTGATGGGGGAAGAAAACCCGGGAAAAGGGAAAACGCCAATGTTTCACTGCTTTGGGGAAGAACCAGACCCTCGCCGTGAAGGGGGTTTAGCGATGGCCCGGGGCGCCGTTATTCCAGGGTACTATTCCATTGTTGCCTTATACTCTTAAATAACATAACCGTGAATGCTAGAAGGACAACTAGCAAAAGACAGTCTCACTCAATCTATGTTAAAACATTAAAACTTAAACTAACTGCTAGTTTTAGTATAGACAGTGTAGATATACCGTCTGAAAGATTAATTTATTTTACAGTTTATTCTTACCTTGAAAAGGCAGCGCTAAAAAATGGATTACGGGGATTACATTGATCTTTATAAGATTCATCTGGGCAAATTACAAATTAGTTACGGAGCAGGGCAACCCCATTACTCTCCGTTATTTAAAATACTGCTCTCATAACCAACATTAATACCGTAGTAAATATAATAAAGGTTATTGTCCAGTATAAAAATACACATTAATTTATAAAATATATATTTTTTCTACTAGTAAAATGTATATAAAAATAGCAATCTGTACAAAAACAAAGCATATTTTTGTACAAAAAATTAAGGTAATATTTGTACTAAGGTAATACACATTAATTCAACGATATGCTGTCTAATAAACTCAGTGTCACACGACACCACAACTCAGTGAAAGACATCACATACCTGTTATTATTATAATCAAAAGAAGCGCTAAACCAAAAGGGTCACATACCTGTTACACGACACCAATGACACTACAAACTCAGGCACAGACATATCACTAAGTGTCACATACACCACAACCGGTGTCACAACATTTTTACCAGTGACAACAATAATCAGACCCTCCAACAACCGGTCATAAATACCTTTCTATCGTCATGACACGCCTATGTCTCCGTGCGCATAGACACCCTTGTCGTTACACCTCATTTTCGCTGTGTCACTGACATGCCCCCTTGTCACAACACCTTTCTACTGGCCAATGACACCCTTTCCCTTGCCATAACACGCTTTTCATACAATTTTTTTTCATGAACGCCCGCTTAATTACCTTTTAACAGTGTCACACGACTAAATGACTGTCAAAAGTTTCAGTGTAATGGGGGGACCCAAAGCTGGGAAGAAGACTATCGAGTGTGGCAAGCTGGGATAATAAGCCTGGGATAAGCCATGCGACGTTCCTCGTCAATGTTAACCATACTGCCTTTATGCCAGGTTCTCCGCCCTGACAAACATGGTGACGTCAAAACGGCGCTGCAGCCCAGTAATACGGACGTGCCTACCCAAAGGGCCGTCAACCATTTGACCAATTATCTTGTTCAGGGTTCGCAAATGGGATAGTTTTTCGCAAAAGAATCGCCAAAAATATAAGAAGATCCACAAAAATTACCGGCAATTGGGAAAACCACACAAATAAAAATTAAGAATTATTTTATTAAAAAAAGGTCATTCAGTAAATCGGGAACATTTTTTTTTTTTTTTTTTTTATTTATAAAACACATACAGGTACATTAACAACAAACTTTGCAACACTATACAAAACATTAACAATATAGACAAGAACAAAGAAAATTCGTATCTGAGACCACTCCCCCTTGTGGTTTTTGAACATAACCACTTAAAAACTAACATCATACAGATAAAATATAAAACCCTATTTTATACAAATAAACACACCCAGGCCATATATCCAATAATTTTGGGAAATAAATACCTCTCATAAAACATATATGCATAAAATTACTGAAACCTTAACCTAAGAGGCCATAGGCATTAAACTCCATCTTAATTTGTTTAAACTGTGCTTTACTGAACATTACATAATAGCAATTATTCAAGTCTTATCTGATACCACTCAAGTTGTAAGTTATTATCCAACATATAAAGGAATAAAACCCTCTAAATGATGGGTATTCCATCAAGACTCATAAACATATATTGTCCCTATCACTTGACAAGGAACTAATTCCTTCCCCCATCCCTTTAGATACTCCCTTCACTAATACAAGATATCCTAACCCCGGAAAATATCACCATAACAACATACAATAATTATAAAACAAACAAAAAAATAAGAACGACTCATACATAATTTTGACCCTGATGATACCCCTTTAAACATCATAAAAAATTTTCCCAAATAATACCCATACAAAAGATCGTTAGCATCATTAATTCCAAAAACTATACAAAACAGTACAGTACTTTCAATTCCTAACACAATGATATGATGTTTTGAAACGGAGCTTTATTAAAAACATTATACAAGACAATGAAATGAAAAACCTTCCTGATACCACTAATCTTTGGAATATTACAATAACTCCACAATAAATTTAATTACCTATTTTGAGAGTACTGATAAGAAACATAATATTTCTATTTGAGAACAATATTAAAAGATCCCGTACAGCGTCAGGGAACTATACCTTCCTGTCTCATAAAACAAACATCAATTACCATGCTCCAACACTTCAGAAAGCCCCCTTGTGCGTACTTCCTTTCCCTTGAACCTGGTCTTTGTCCGTCATTACGAAAAGTCAAATCCAAACAAGTTCATCCTGTCATCCTCTCATACCTATTCAACACCTTTCCGCGTCAGCTGTCTTTTCCCCATTGCTCAATAACAAGCATTCTCGTCGCCAGTCGACCCCCTCAACATTCACCTACTATGACCCTAAAACCTCATTCAACACAACATCGACCCCCTAACTACTCTGTCTTCCAAAGAATCCAGTCCTTTCCAGCTCTACTCTGAATCACCGTAATAACTTTGCTACTGTTAATGTCCTATATCCCTCAGAGAAACTTGATACCCATTTATCTCCATACAATAGCCTATTCCTACACATTGAGCGATACACATGAGCCCTAAGGCTTTCACCCTACAGTCCCCCCACCTCTCTCATTCCCCATGATACATACAAGAAATCACAATTTACATACATAATTGCCCTCCCCACTTCTCTCGATACTCCCCAACATCAAAGCTTAAAGCCCGTAGGTCGAAATTTTTCTCCCCCACCAATCCAATCACCCTTGACAACCATAGCCTCACCCCTCTAAAGACTCACAAAAATATACAGCATGATATGCTGTCCCCTCATCTCCGCACCTCTGACATTCATTCTACCCACCAACCCCATCCTATATAATTCAGACCTCGATGCCAATATACCTAATAGAAATCTGTAAACCACCTCCCGTACCTTAGGCAATAAACGGATCTTCCTGAACATACCCAAACCCCCCTCAATCATAAACTGGAAAATTCGCTTGACCCTGTACCACCCCACCTTTTCACTCCCGTCCCCAACCTGCCCACCTTTCCCCTTTTAGGCTCCCTCATTGCCACCAATAACTGTCTAGCCATGTCCTCACACACCCGCAGGTCCCTCCCACTCCACCACTTCCGTACATCCTCCATGACCGCTCCTACTCGTTGACCTCTCACCCCCACCCTTCCTAAAAAAACACTGTTTCACATAAACTGCTTTCACACGATGTTCCAAAGAAATGAGGCCCAACCCCCCTCTTGACACTCATCATGACAACTTCCTTTCGAAGCCACGGCCGCCCATACCCCCACACATACCGTAAACTTTCTTTTGTAATTCCCTGATGTCGACCATCCTTAAAGGATACACCGCAGCTACATGCCACACCTTACTGTATACAAGTGTGTTCACCACCACCACACGTTGCAACAGCGTAACATCCCCTGCCCTCCAACCCCTCATTCTACCCAGAGCCCTACCCACCACCTCCTCAGAATTCACCTGCCTGGCCACTCACATCTGCCATATACACAATTCCACAGATCTTTATTCTATCCACAACATTCCATCCATACACCTTCCCCAAGCCCCCCACCCACGTACCCACCTCCAATAACTTAGACTTGGCTCCATTAACCCTCATTCCTGTCGCTGCTCCAAAGACCTCTATAATACGTCCCACATTAACCAGCCCTTCTGTTCCACCCACCAATACAGTAGTATCATCCACATACCCCACGATGCCCACACTACCTACCCCCCCTCTTCCCCTCTCTCCCCTCTCTCCTACTCCTTCCTCTATTAACCTATAAAAGGGATCCTGCATGCACGCGAAAAGGATCTGAGATATGGGACACCCCTGTCTCAGACCCCTTTCCATCACCACCTGTTTCCCCAACTTACCATTCACCTGTACACACACCTTCGCAGAACTATACAATGTCTCAACCCATCCAGCAATTTCCTCCCCAAAACCTTGACTCCTCAATATAATTCCCAACATGCTTCTATTCACACAATCATATGCTTCCTTCCAATCTATTCCCAAGACACCCCCTCCCGTCCTACCTTCAATAAAATCCCCTATTCTCCCATGTCCTACACTCATACTTCTTCCAGGTATACCAAACTGCCCCTGATGTATGACTTTGTCAAGCACCTTTTTCATTCTATTCCCTAAAATTTTTGCGAAGATTTTATAATCTCCACACATGAGGGATATCGCCCTGTAATTACCCAAGGTTCTCCCCCCTCCTCCTTTCGGCACCAGAACAACTACCCCCGTCCCCTGCGTCTCCCCTAACCTACCCCCATCCTTCATACAATTAAACAAATGCACTAAACATTCTCTCAACGTTTCCCAATGCACTACATAGAAATCATTTGGTATCCCGTCTAAACCTGGTGCCTTCCCTAGACTTAATCTAGACACTGCCTCCCCACTCCTCCTCACTTATACTCCACCCAACTCCTTACGGTCTTCCTCCCCCAAACGACACAGGATCCCTTCCCGAAGGACCTCCCCGGCACTACCCGTCCCTACACTCAATGATAATTTCCTCCCAAACCAATGATCGGCATAATTGCTTATGCCATCCGTTGTCCTGAGCACCTGTCCCACTTCATATCCTCCCACCCTTGTACACACCTCAATCCCCATAATCTGTTACCCCTCTGCTATCTCTAAACCTCCTCAACACGCAACCTGACGGTCTATCTCCCCACAACGCCTCCTCAATACCTCCTCTTACTCTGATCGCATCAAAACGATCATTTTGAATATCCCTCAACCTTCCCTTAACCCCTCTATTTCCCCATACCTACCAACCCCACCCTCATAGCATTCATTAAGCTGACCCTCCAAATATTTCTGAAGACCAAACTTCCACCTTGCCTCATCTCTTCCTTGATTCCTATAAAAGTCCCTTATTCCCTCCTTTGCACTTTTTTCCACCAGCCCAAAAATCTTTCTCCTTACCTCTGCTCCTTCTAACCAGAAGGACCCCACCATTCCTCAAACGACCTCCCTCCCCTCCCCCGCCAGCAAACGCACATTCAACTTCCAATAACCATTGTACCTTCGGACCATTCCATCCCACTCCACCTCTACTAATACACCACGATGGTCAGAAAAACCAATATCAAGCGTTTGCACCCTCCCTACTGTAACGTCTCTTGTTGCATAAACACGATCCAACCGGGCTGCATAGCCTCTCCTCACAAAAGTATGCTCCACCCTCCATTCATCACCCCGTACCACATCGAACACTCCCACCTCCCTCAGTAAAACACGCAACGTCCCTAATTCACAACCCGCCCCTCTAGGTTCTACATCTTTTTTCCTGATTATACAATTCCAATCCCCACCCATCAGAGTAATCATAGGCAAACCCCGTAAATGATATGTCAAAACCTCCCTTACAAATTCATCCTTTACACGTCGATTATTGTCAGCTGGCATATATATTCCCATGAAACATACCGAATGTCGCCCCAATGCCCATCCACCCTCACCACTCTCCCTCCCCCTCCTCCCAAGCTAACAACCGAAAGGGACTGGACTCCTTCACCCCACAGCCACCCACCCTTTAATTTCCCCGAGTTACCTGCATACACCTCATAACCTTTCAACCTCAACTCTCGACCACACCTAAAATTATGTTCTTGTATAAAAATTACATCACGTCATATCGTCTTAACACTACCTCCACCCACCTACGTTTAATTTCTGCCCTTAGGCCATTCACATTAATCGTTAAACACTTGAATACGCCAAAGGGGCTTTCCTCTGTGCTTCTGCGGGCGGGCCGTGGCACCCTTCCCTAAACCTTTATCTCTAACACTCCTCACTCCCTGATCCCATACCCTCACCTGTGCCCCCACCTTCCCCTTCCGTGCCATCTCTACATATGTTTTCTTACCTGTACGCTGGCCAGGTGTGAGGACATCATCATCTGACACCTCTCCTGCCCTCTTTCTTGATTCTCCCCTACCTCCATTACATCCGTGTCCCCATTCCTATGCACATCAGCCTCCACTTCCTGCACCTGCAACCTGTCTTCCCCAGCTTCTGGCACGTTCACGTCCTGGTTAAGCCTACCCTCCTCCACCTGTAAGTGTCCTTCAACTCCAGAGGAAATCACCTCCGGATCTTCCAGAAACGTTCTCAACATCTCTTGCAATGGTTGCGATAGGTCCACCTGTAGGTCACCCACCTCTACCAAATCCCCAGACTCATTATCTTTTCCAGGCCCATCGATTGTTGGAGCTTTCAACTCCTCAGGGGACGTTACACAACTTTCCCCACACCTTCCCTACTTCTGCCCCACTGGCCTTTCCCAGTCCTTCCACAATCTCAGGTGTTGACTCCTCCAAGGGATATGCATCACAGGTACCTGTGTAACCATTGGTCTTGGGGCCATGATGGTGGGACACCCCGCCGCCATGTGATCATATTCCCCACACATACGACATGTCCTACGCTGTCCCGCGTAGGTAACAAACACCTGCGTCCTAAAGGCCTCCAGCAGTACATAGGACGGTATAGGCCTTTTCAAAGTCATTTTCAATGTGAAGGAACCTTCTGGCAACCCAGCATATATTCCTTCAGTCCACCTTCCCATAGTCGTAGAATGCACCACACCATACCTTTCAAAGGCCTCACTGACATCCAATCCAATGGCCTCAAATGGCACATTACGGACCTTCACAAAGGTGTAATGTTTAGAGGCATCCCTGAGCCGGACTTCTATCCCAGTGTTGACAGTGAGGTGCTTCTCCTGGTACCTCTCCACAGTTTTTTCATAAGCCTCCACTGTATCAAACTTCACGAAGATCCTCGTCGAACCATTTAATGCAATGCCATATAGGTCTTCATGACAAATACAAAAAGTGTCACGGATTATCGCCGGCAGCAACACTGAAGCGTTAGCTGGGTAAATGGCTCCCTTAAGAAGCTCCACACACACCGTGTTGCTCCTCCTCCGAACACTGGTCGCCATCTTGGAGAAAATCGGGAGTTGCGCAAAGACTGGACCAGGAGCAACTGCGCAGCACAACCTCTCGGCCCGTGAGCGAAGAGGTCAATGTTGAACATTAAGTGGGATTCGTGAACATTCAGTCGATGGGCTGACCTTTAAGTTGTAGTGTTATAAAAATAAACATTTAGTAATAACATAGAACATTCAATGAAAGTGTTGATCATTATTTAGTAATGTGAAACATTTTGTGGAAGAGTTAACATTAATGTTACATTATGTTCATTATGTTACATAATGTTCAACATTAACGTAGCATTGAACATTATGTAACAGTGTTGACCATTGAGAAATAGTTCTAAACATTCATTGACAAGGACATTCAGTGGTAAAGTTAAATATTAATGTACTGATTTATAGTAAACTTTGGTTCAGAGTGGGAGTGTTCCCTCTAGTTGAAGAAGACGTGCGTAGACTGGAAAAAGGTGTTTTGAGTTTTATATGGGGGAGGGGTAGGCATTGGTTAAGTAGGGAGGTGGTAGAAACGAGAGTGAAGTGGGGAGGTTTGGGTTTGGTGCCTTTGAGAAGGCGCCTGAGAAGTGTTTTTCTGAAGCAAGAGTTTTTGCTGATGGGAGGTAGGGGGTAGGAAAATAGGGGGTAATGAGGGAAGTGAGGAAATGGTGGAGGGTAAAGAGCTAGTAGAGTGCGAGAAAGTCATTAGGTTTCTGTTAGTGGTACGTGAACCTGGTAAGGTTAAGTTACGTAGGTTGGATAGGATTAGTAGTAATGAGGTGGTGTTGCAAGGAGAGCATTGTTTCCCTTATATGGGTGGAAAAGTATTTGGGGTTGGTTGAACAAAGTCAAGGTGGCTCCGAGATTAGGGAATTAGGTTATAGGTTTTTGCACGGCATATTGGCTACGAGGGGCAACTGTTTATTATGGGGTTTGCAAGAGATGGGGTTTGTCCGAAGTGTGGGGAATATGAGACGGCTTTTCATGCAGTGTATTTTTGTAGAAGCTTAGAGTTGGTAACAATATGGTTGCACAGGGTATTGGGATGGATAGGGGGACGAAGTATCGGTGTTACGTGCTCTAAGTTTAGAGCTGAGTGAATTTCCGGAAGGCGTACGTAGGGCTATAACATACATTATGTTAGACTATTTATATAATATATGGTACATGAGAGGGTGGAAGGGGTAGTGATGGTCAAGGTTCTAGCTGCGGTATTTGTTAAAACGAAATATAGGAATGAAGTAATTTACGGTAGAAGTTGGAGACAGAGTTTTCCGGAGGTTTACAGAGATATGACGGTGGGTGGGTTACTTAGGTTGGGGAGGGATGGGTAGGGGGGGTGTTAGTCTTCGAGGAAAGTTAGGGGGGGGGTCTTAGTGGTTGTGTGGATGGAGGTGGGTTAATGTGGGGGGGGTAGTGTTAGTAGTTGGGTTTTGAGTGTGGGTTTTAAGGGGTATGGGGGCATAGGTTTTCTGAGGTTGTGGCAGTGTTTCCTTTGGTTTGATGGTGGTTATTGATGTTTAACAGCCTTTGTCTAACTTATGTTATTTTTGTAATCTTTGGTTTGTTGTTCTAACTTGACCTATAGGTCAAGTTAGAATTGAGGTTTTCAACGTCATGGTTGTGTGACGATGTAAGTTGTATGGTTTAGTGAAACAAGGTTTTTGTCATGTCGACAATGCATTGGTAGGGATAATGTAATGGTAAATAGCAACAGTTGCGGTTTCTTTTTGTATGTTTCTAGGCAAAACCATTATAAGTGGCTTGGTTGTTCATGTGTATGTAAAAGCCAAATTAGGTTTAGTTTATGCAAAGATTTAACCTCTATTAGGAGTTTATGGTGTGAGAATGGTGTTATAGAATCATTGTTAGCGAAGTTTTTTTTTGTGTGTATAATGACTTGTGTTGGTAACACAACAATATGTAGTTAAAATTTTGATATATTGGAATTATTTCTTAAATACCTGTTATAAAATGTTGCTGTTCATACATAACATGTAAGGTGGATCACATATGTATGTTTTGTTAAAAAGGGTTAGTGGACAAGGAGTTATGATGGCCAGAATAGTATGTTCAGGTGGTCAGTAAAATAAAGTGGGGGTTTGAACATTAATTTTATAGGTTAGGACATCCTATGTTTGGGAAGTTCAGTTATATATGTGTATAATAGTGTTGTTGGAGTTTGTAAAGTACCTTTGTATAACCTTAGGTGATGTATGTTGTGATGATGGTCTGTGTTAAACATGATTTAGGTTATGGTCTAATTATATTTAAGCGTGTTGCGCTTATTTTTTAGATGAATTTATGGTTATTTTTTTATTGGTCACATGTGAATGTGACCTAATGATATAAATACCATGTAAGGTGTATCACATATGTATGTTTCATAAAGGGGAATAATGTAGAAGGATTTTCATTCCTCGTCCAGCAACCATACTGGGCGGTCGTTGGAGCTCTGCCTCCTGGTGGTGCCGAGACGAAACTTTATTTTCTTCAACATGGCGGCAGCTGCCAGACGTCGCGTCAACACTGTCTGTATTGAAATTGTAAAGGGCGTGTTGCACCCGTCCACAGCCGGTACAATCCTACCTATGGTGTTGAAGGATACATACAAGATTGACATAGGTGACCTATATGGTGTAGCCTTAAATGGTCTAACCAGGGTATTCGTGAAACTGTCGTCAACACAGCAGTATGAAAGGTTGGTAGACAAGTATCAAGATCAAGTATATGCAGTTAACTCAAGTATGGAGGTGCGGTTGAGAGATGTCTCCCGGTCCTATACGTGGATAAGGGTGAGAAACGTACCATTCGAGGCGGATCCAGTGGATCTAATGGAAGTCTTCAAGGAATATGGGATTTTACATGCTGCAAATGTGGGAAAGTGGCATGAGGGACCCTTTGAAGGACTCATGGAGGGGTCTTATTCCTTGAAGATGTCCATCAGGCGACCTATACCATCATACGTAGTAATGCCTGAGTTCAGGACACAGGTGTACGTAACGTACGTGGGTCAACAGCGGACGTGCCGTACATGTGGGGCATTTGAACATGTAGCAGCGAATTGTCCAAAGAGAGGGCAGCATCGATTTGAGGAGGGGCTCAATCGACCAAGCAGGACAGTAGGACAGGAAACGACTACGATGGGGCAGGAGCCAACTACCCGGTCATGGAGTGAGATAGTGGAGGGCAGCGCAGGGACATGTCAAACACTCCCAACGATAGCTACAGAGGAGCAAAGAGAAACAGCAGAAGAGGAGGAAGGTACAGGGGAAGCCAGCCCTAATATGTCTTTGGAAGGGGTATTGGAGAGCCTCATAGCCGAGACCTTGCCTGAGTTAAGTACGGCTGCAGGAGAAGTCTTGGGGAAGACAATGAACTAGGGATTGAAATGGAAGAGGATGGAACGAGGGAACAAGGTTTAGTATGTGAGACGGTGTGTGTGGAAGTGCATGAGCAAGAAAGTGGTCAAGGTATGGAAGTGTCGGGGGAATCCCGAAAGAGATCAGTAGCATCATCAGATGGAGAGGATGTATTAACACCTGCGCAGAGATCATGCAAAAAGCCCTTGGTGGATGCGTCAAAGAGGGGAAAGGGAGGGATAAAATTTAAGGAAGGTGCCAAGGGTGGGAAATGTGTTAGCAGAGCAGGAGGCACAGGGAAAACTGAAGTGACGCATGCATCAAGGTCGAAAGGTAAACCTTCATTGTTGTTTTCCAGTGTATAACTATTAATGTAAATGGTATGAGGGCAGAGGTTAAAAGAAAGTGGGTAGAGGTGACATTGAGACGTTATGGTGTGCAAGTGGGTTTTTGCAGGAACATAATTATAGGATAGGAAGAGACTTACGTTTGGAAGGATATGATGTATATGCTGGGTCTTCAGGGAGATTAAAGGGTGGAGTTGCGGTAGTGATAAAGGTGTCAAGCCCTTTTCATTTGATTGCATGGGAGGAGTGTGGGGGTCGTATAGTAAAGGTGGATGGGGAATGGGGTAGTGTCAGAGTATGCTTTGTAGGGTTTATATGCCGGCGGAGTTTTCCAGGAAGGTCAAGGACGAATTTGTGAATGAATATTTGGTATATGTCTTAGGAGGGTTGCCAGGAGTAGCGATCGTGGAGGGATTGGAACTGCGTTATCAGAAATAGAGATGTAGAACCTAGGGGAGCGGGTTGTGTGTTAGGGGCCTTAAGAGATGTATTAAATAGTGTGGGATTGAAGGACGTGGTAGGTGGAGGGGAGAGAGTGGAGCACACATACCTTCGTAAGGGTTATGCAGCCAGATTGGATAGGATATATGGGTCAGATCAGGTAGTGGCTGAAGGTGTGCAAACGATAGATGTAGGGTTTTCAGATCATAGGGGTGTTCTAGTAGAAGTTAGTTGGGAAGGAGCAGTTAGGTGGTATAGGGGTTACTGGAAATTAAATGTGAAATTGTTGAGTGGGGAGGACAAACAGGCAAGTTTTGTACAATGGTGGAAAGGGTTGTGGGAGCAAGGTAAGAAGCAGATTGAGTCGGGAGAGAGTATCATAGTGTGGTGGGAAAAAGTGGCAAAAGTGGGTATAAAAGGTTGTTTTACAAGACTGGGGAGAGAGGAGGCGGGTTGGACATTTGGGTTACAAAAGTACATAGAGGGGCTCTTGGCCAGATGTCACGAGAGGAATGGACCTAATGCAGTGCAGGAGATAAGGGATTGAAAGAAAGGCTGAGAGAGATACAGAATGAAAGATTTGATGTTTGTCGTTTGAGGGCGGGGATGGATGATGTCTTATGGGGAGACAGGCCTTCGAAGTATGTTTTGAACAAATGTAGGAAAAGAAGGGATGGTATGACAGTAAATAGCATAGAAGTGGATGAGTCGTTTGAGAATTATGTGCAGGGGCAAAGATTAAGGTCGACTGAGGCGATGGATGTATACGTGGATAAATGGTTTGAGAGGTATTGGAGAAGTGATGGGGTAGGCAGAACAGAGAAGAACAATTTTGGAGGAATAACTGCAAAGGTGGGAGAGAGGGAACGAGTAAGTATGGAAGGTCCAATTAGTGAGGAAGAGATATTGGAGGCGGTGGATGGGTTAAGTAAGGGAAAGTCTCCAGGGATAGACGGCATAGTTAATGACTTCTATAGGATATATTGGAATGTATTAAGGGAATGTTTGGTATGCTCTTTAACACAATGAAGGAGGAGGGATGCTTAGGAACAGATCAATGCATGGGTGTAGTGGTGTTGGTTAAGAAAGGGGGAACAGGAGTGACAATGAGCAATTACAGGCCTTTAGCAATGATGAATGCAGATTATAAGATTTTCGCGAAAGTATTGGGAAATAGGTTGAAAAAAGTGCTAGGAGGAGTGATTGAGGAAGGGCAGTGTGGGATACCGGGAAGAAGCATGATAAGTGGTCACGAAAGAATTAAAAAGTATATAAAGAATAGCATAGAGGGGAGTATTAGCATTAGATTGGAGACGGGCATATGACAGTGTGGAGAGAGGTGCTGTATGAAATTATGCGACACCAGGGGTTTGGGGAGGAAGTGGTAGGATGGGTTGAAACAGTGTATACGGGGCATGTATAAGGGTGCAGATGAATGGCCGTGTGGGGAGAATGGTGAAAATGGAAAAGGGATTAAGGCAGGGATGCCCTCTGTCCAATGTCTATTTGCATGTTTGCAAGACCCATTCTATAGACTAGTAAAGGAGGGTATGGGGGTGAGGGGAGGGAGGGAGGTGAGGAAGAGAGTGAGGAGCAGGGGATATGGGATACGTGGACGATACTACAGTGCTTGTAGGCAATGTAGAGGGACTGGTCAATGTAGGACGTGTAATAGAGGTTTTTGTAGAGCAACGGAATGAGGGTAAATGGGGCCAAATCACGATTATTGGAGGTAGGTAGATGGGTGGGGGGAAGGTTGGGCGAGAGGCATGGGTGGATAGTAGTGGAAAACATTAAGATATGTGGAATAATATATATGAGTAATGAAGTGGAAGCGCGTGGTGTAAATTCAGGTAGGATAGTGAAAATCGCAATGGATAGAATGAAGGGATGGAGACCAGGGGATCTTACATTACAGCAGAGGGTGATAGCAGTAAATACATTGATATATAGTAAGATTTGGCATGTAGCAGTGATATACCCATTAATGCAAGAAGACATACACACGCTGGAGATTAAAGTGTTTCGATACATCTGGGCGTTTGGTAAACCATGGATTAGGAAAGAGATTGTTAGAAATAGGGTTGAGATGGGGGGTTTGGGGCTAATAGCGATAGAGCGTAGAGTAATATGTATGTATGTTAAAAGATGTGTTATAAGGTGGGGTGGGGTAGAGGCAGGTCGGGGGGGTAAAGTGTCAGAAGAATTAGGTAGGTGGTGGAGAGGCAAGAGTTTGGGGCAGTGTTGGGATCTCTTGAGAAATATAATGGTGATAAAAATGCTCATAAGTTAACTGCAAGTGATATGGAGAAACTTGGATGGGGTAAAAGTGTAGAAGAAGGCGTAGGGAATACCCTATGTATGATTGGGGCAATATATGGAAGGGATTCAAGAGTTTGTTATTGAGATCCAGAGACCGGGAACTTATGTATAGATTCTTACATGGAGCGGTGGCATCGAAAGCAGCTTTATTTAGGATGGGCATAGTTAAGGACGGGAGTTGTGACAGGTGTGGGATGCAGGAGACAGGGTATCATGCAATTTATTTTTGTGAGTATTTAGGGTGGGTACGGGAATGGATGGGTAGGGTATTAAGAAAATTGGGAGGGGGCATAACAGTATTACGGGCAATAAGTTTGGATATAAATGGTATGAGTCAACAGGTGCGAAGGGATTAATGCACTTAATGGTTGACTATGTGTGCGTGTCATGGAGGTTGAAAACCACGGGGTAAGGGAGCGTATCAGGGCGCTTGCAGGAAGTATGATTGCAACAAGAAATAGGAATAGATGTGTGTATGGGGGAGATGGGAGGGCTTTCTCGGGCAATACAAAGAAATGAGTTTAAGGGACTTATTGGAAGCATAGGAAATAATGAATGTAAAAGGGCTTGACAACAGGGGAATTAAGGGAGAAAGTAGGGAGGGGAGGGGTAGCTGGGTGGTGGTACAAACGGAATGGTTGGGTAGTAGGGAAGGAAATAGGATTTTACTGGGGGGGGGGGGTAGTGTAGGTATGTAAGTATGTACGGGAATTAAGATAGTGAGGAAATAAGGGGGAGGGAAAGGATGACGGATGACAAAAGATAATTTTAATGCAAAGGGAGACGGATGATGACCAGAGGGGTAAGGATAGTGTATGTGATGTTGGTAAATTACTAAAATAGACGGACAAAATAGACGGACAAAATAGACGACTTGAATTCATTAAAGTAAGGGGAAAAATGAAGGTTTACTTTGCATAAAGCAGAATAGGTGTGGTGGAGATATTATATAACGTATGTGCTATGTCCAGATGTTGTTAAGTGAAAATAGTGTGGAAGGAAGGCTGAAGTTAGCGCATTGTTAAGTTTGCAAAAATCGGTTCAAACATGTTAATGTGAATAATGGTGTTTCAAGATATGAGTGGATGAATTACTGTTACAATGTACAGATATACAGAATAATAACTACGAAGCTTGAGGTCAAGGTACGAGTGGAAGTGTGTATGTAGGTATGAAAGATGATTGGTGTTACTTTCACAGATGATGTCAAGTCATATCATATAAGAATTACTTTATAATGAACAATGGATTAACATATATGTCGAGTGTCATAAAAAATTGTGGTTGAGATATATACAGTTTTATGTATAAATATAAAGCATACAAAATGTAGTGGAGAAAGTGGACACCTTGTGGTATGTACATCAGGGAATGACTTTGGCAGGACGAGTGGTGATAAATTATAAGGGTACTGCAGAAGTACATAAATGTATGTTATAAGGGAATATATTCATGTTGTTGAAGAATTGAAGATGAAATGAAGAATTTTGGTGTATAAAATGTAGTCTTATTAGTTTGGGGCAAAATCACATTTAAAAGTTGTTGTAAGTGATTAATGCATAGCATAATGCAGAGGAGGGAACAGAGTAAACTCAGAGAGGAGGTGTAGAGTAATAACACCTAGGGATGACATATTTACACCCTGGGTGTATATACTTTGTTGTGAAAATAATAATGTATGTTAAAGGGTCAATAGCATAGGAGAGGAACAGAAGGAGATATTGTACAGTAAGAAAATATAAAGACTTATGTGTTGTAGACGTAAGTCGTACAGTTCAATTTGTATGTAGTATTGATAATGTAGTCTGGGAATGTTGTTGTTTCCATAAATGTATCAATATCATGCCTTACAGACATTATATTTTTTTTTTATGCTCTGTATATATATATTTGTGTTTTAAATAAAATATAAAAAAAAAAAAAATTATATTTAAGCGTGTTGCGCTTATTTTTTAGATGAATTTATGGTTAATTTTTTATTGGTCACATGTGAATGTGACTTAATGATATAAATACCATGTAAGGTGTATCACATATGTATGTTTCATAAAGGGGAATAATGTAGAAGGATTTTTTTTGACTGAGTATAGTTTTAGGTGGGGGTTTGTTTTTATTATAGAGTATAGGAAAGCCTTTGTATGGCAGTTTAATGTCATATATGTGCATAATAGTAATTGTTGTTTTTTGTAATATACACTTTTGATGATGTAAGTTAATGTTGATGGTTTGTGTGAACCAAGAATTTGTTATTGTCAAAATAATGTTAAAGCATTTGTGCTTACTTTTGTGAGGAGTCACTTATGTAATTTGTTTAGTCACATGTGTATGTGATGATTTGTGATGTATATTGTTAGGACTGTAATGTTTGGGTTTTATAATAAAATATATAAAAAAAAAATACATACCAACACACATGTGTAGTAACAAAATATAACACATAGGACACCATACGTGCCAGGATTACTCCAGTCCTCCTGTCTCTCCATACCAAAACAGAAAGACAAAAACTTTAAATGTTACTAAAAAGTTCAGCTTGTTTATCCTGCACTTATAAATAAACACCTCAAATAAGTTTCAGGCTCTACTGTTACCCCCCCCTGTCTCCCCCCTTAACTTTGAATATTCAAACAACCTTAGAACAATATTACATAACAGGTTATAATTTCTCTCCACATCTACAACAAAGTACATGTCTAAACTCGAAACCGTACATTACATGTCATAAGTGAACCACTAAGTCACTTTTATCACATGACTAAAACAAAATATAACATCATCCAACATAAAATCTGGCATACATATATAACATGACCTAACCATATCCACTGTCTTCAACAATGTGACATTTTTACATTCTACAGTTATTACACAAACATAGGAAAGCTACCTCTATATTTCCCAAAAAATCCCGTTAAGCCCTATCCCCCCTGTCACAAGTCCTTGATCAGTATCATACACATTCAAACCATATACTTTCAAATTCAAAAGGTCAACACTTGTCACCCCAAAAAACCAGGGCATCCATTCTCTATCAATATAAGAAAACACGTACTCCCTCACACACACCCAAACCCCCCCCTCCTCTCCGGAGAGACCAGTCACTTTCAGCTTCACCCTCCTCTCCCTCCCTCTCCTCCCACTTCTAAAAGTCTTCCCACTGTCATACTTCTGTAACTGTCTGGAAAAAACCTATCCCACCCTTCACCATACAAAAACCTGTTCTTACATTTTGTTCTATACATCGAAGCCGCCACTGTTCCCCCTGCAATATCCATGATACATACATGTAATCGACTGCCACATACAGGAGAGCTCTCCTTACATCCTCATGCACCCCACCAATATCTAAACTCAGCACCCTCAAAGCGTTTATTCCCCTCCCCATCAAACGGATCACCCCTCCCAACCATTCCCTAAGTCTCCCCAAGCTTTCACAAAAATATACAGCATGGTATGCAGTATCCTCCTCACCACACCTATCACAAAATGGCGTCACTGCCAACCCCATTTTATATAGCACTGCCCTTGATGCTACTGTCCCATGCAAAAACCTATATACCACCTCTCACCCTCGTCTTCAGCCGCAAACGTCGCCACCCACCACATCCGCACCCTCCCTGTTGCCCTTGCTGCAACACTCCGAGGGTCTCTCACTGCTAAAATCCTTCTCAGCATATCACCACACTTCAACAAATCCTTCCCCCTCCACCACCTTTTCAATTCATTCATAACTCTTTCCACCCTTCTTCCCCAGTCCCCTCCTTTCCGTAGATAGCAATACTTTACATACATGCCCATAAGATGGCTCCTTACATTTATGAGCCCCAGACCCCCCAATCCCCGCCTTGTCATAACAACTTTCTTATTTAACCAGTGCTTTCCAAAACCCCACACAAACCTCAAAACCTATCTTTCCAATTATATCACATCCCCACTCAACACAGGAAAAATCACCGCCACATACCATAACTTACTATACACTAATACATTAACCACTACCACCCTTTGCTGTAAGGTTAACTCCCCCGTCCTCCACCCTCCCATCCTCAAAGTCCCCCCAACCTCATCAGCACTCACTCTCCGAGCCTCACAGATATCTTCCATAAAAATAACACCACAGATCTTTACCCTCCCTACTACAGTCCATCCAAACCTCTTCCACATGCCACCCCCCACCCATGAACCCACCTCCAACAACTTAGACTTAGCAGTATTAATGGCTAAACCCGTCGCCCTGCCAAAAATATCAAGAATCCTGCCCACGTTTCTTAGACCTTCCTCACCCTTGACTAACACAGTTGTGTCTTCCACATATCCCACAATGCCAGACTCACGCCCCAGAACCTCTTTTCCTTCCCCTACCCCCTCCTCAATCAAACTGTAAAGAGGGTTCTGCAAGCATGCAAAAAGGATCTGCGACAAGGGGCACCCCTGCCGCAGTCCATTCTCCATTCGCACCTCCCTACCCACCAAACCATTGACTTGCACCCTCACACTCGCATCCTTATACAACAACTTTGCCCATTCAACTATCTTATCACCAAAACCTTGCTTTCTCATTATCATCCACAACATATCTCTATCAACGCTATCATACGCAGCCTTCCAATCTAAAGCCAGAACACCTCCCCCCATACTATTTTCAATGAAGTTCCGTATCCTTGCATGTCCCTGATTCATACTCCGTCCAGGTATACCATATTGCCCAGTCTTGATCACCCTCTCTAACACCCTTTTCATCCTATTCCCTAGCACCTTAGCAAATATTTTATAGTCAGCGCACATCATGGACAAGCCCCTATAATCACTAATTGTTTCTCCTGTGTCCCTCTTTTTAACTAATACTATAACCCCCATGCGCTGAGTTGTTCTCAGACATCCAGTCTCTTTCATACAATTCATTAACTGTACCAGACACTCATTACACACCAATTCTACATATAAAAGTCGTTCAGAATCCCATCCAGACCCAGCGCTTTTCTCAAGCTCATGCTTTTCAGAGCCATCCACACCTCTTCTTCACTTATACCCCCTTCCATGCCGGTCCTATCCTCGTCTCCCAACACCTGTTGTATACCTTCCACTATGATTCCCTTCTCCCCTCCTCAACCCACACCCTTGTGCAAGTATTGCTTAAACCTCTGAGCCAAAAATAGACTCATAGCCTCTGTCGATTTCATCTTCTGTCCCCAGACATACCCTTCCACGTCCTCATCTATCTCCAGGCCCATCACTGTCATACCCATCCTTCTCTGCTGAAATGACCGCAAAACAGTTGTCGAAGGCTTGTCGCCCCACAAGACATCGTCCATACCCCCATGCAAACGTATCGCATTGAACCGCTCGTTTTGTATCTCTCGCAACTGCGCCTTTATAACTCCCACCTCTTCCACCTGTGTGCTCCTTCCTCTCTCATAACAATGCTCAAGCTGCCCCTCCAAGTATTTCTGTAAACCATATTTCCATTGCTTTTCCTCTCTTCCCCTTGCCTTATAAAAGTCCCTAATGCCTGGTTTGGCACACTGCTCCCACCATTTAATTACATCTTTCAGCAGCTTCCCTTTGTCCCATACTTTCTCCCACCATTCTTCAAAAGCATCCCTTCCCTCCTCACCCCCCAAAAGCTTCACATTGAGTTTCCAATAACAGGGATACCATTTCACCATTCCCTCCCATCCTACCTCCACCAACACACCCCTATGATCTGAAAAGCCTACGTCTACATACCTAATCTCCCCCACCGTTACCACACCTGACACAAACTCTGTCCAAGCATGCAGTGTACCCCCACCAGACAAAGGTATGATCCACACCCCACCCACCCCCCAACACATCAACCACCCCTGCACTCCCCAACACATCCCTCAAAATACTTAAGACACACCCAGCTTCACGGGGTTCGACATCTTTCTTCCTGATTACACAGTTCCAGTCGCCCCCAATTATCGTAATCTCAGCTAAACCTCCCATGAAATAAACTAAATGATCCCTCACAAAATACTCCTTAATCCGTTTATTTCTTACAGCTGGCATATATACGCACAGGAAAGTGACTCACCCCCCCAGGAACTCTGACAATCCTCCCCTCCCCTCCCTCCTCCCAGGTCAACAACTGAAAGGGCCTGGACTCCCTCACTACTACCGCAACCCCTCCCTTGAAGCTTCCTGAGCTACCCGCATACACTTTATACCCTTGCAGCAACAAATCTCTACCATACCTGAAATTCTGCTCCTGTAAGAGGCCTATGTCCACCGCATACCGTCGCAAAGTCACTTCAACCCATTTCCTCTTTACCTCGGCCTTCAGGTCATTCATGTTAAACGTGATACACTTGAATAAGATAGATGTGGCTTTCCTTTTGACTTACACACTTTCTGCATTGTACTTTTCTGGGCTTCAGTAACCTTACTATTGCCCTGCACACCCTTGGCCTCTTCTACCCCCCTGCACCCCCTTCTAGTCCTTTTTGTGGTGCCTCCACCCATATCTTCTTGCCTGACTTTTGGCCAGGCGTCAGGACTTCGTCATCTGACACTACCATGGATCGCTTCCGCAATTCGGTACTAATATCCATGATCGACCCACTATCCTCCCTGTGCACTGTTACCTGCACCTCCTGCATATCCAAACAGCTTGACTCAGTGTTGTCACACCCCCCCTTCCTCATCACCCATTAACTTCAACTTCACCACAGCCTCACTGGCTTCCAAAACCCCTCCATCCTGGGGAGTATCCAAAAATCTCCGCAAAACTTCCGGTAATGCGGCATCAATTTCCAAATCTACATCACTCCTGTGTACTTGTGTCTCCACCACCACTGTGTCCTGTGACACAGTTGGCAAAGTACGACATATTTCCTCCGGGCCTTTCACAATCTCACTCCATGTGCCTTTGGGTGCCACTATCTCTTCCTCAACCCGTACAGTAGGCTCCACATCCTTAACCTCCACCACATTCGTTGTACCATATTGCTGTCCCTGCCTCCTGTCACACTCTGCAGCAATATGTCCATAAGAACCACAGAGTCTGCATGTCCGTCTTTGACCTGCGTAGGTCACATAAACTTGAGTTCTAAACTCTTCCATGACCACAAAAGACGGTATGGCCCGCCTCAGGGTCATCTTGAGAGTAAAGGAACCCTCCGGGATTCCCTCATAGATTCCGTCAGTCCATCGTCCCATCGTTGCATAGTGGATGACGTCAGAGTCCTTGAAAACATGCCGGATGTCTTGCTCATCCGCTTCAAACGGTAAATTATTTAATCCACAAGCGTCTCGTAGAACGGTGGGCAAGAAAACAGCTGCAGTCGAAGGGTACACAGCCCCTTTTACCAACTCAACACATACAGTGTTTATCCTCCGTCTGAACGTCGTCGCCATTTTGTAGTGAAAATATCCAAGTTCGCTGTTGTCACCACCAGAGGCCAGCACCAGACAACCTGCTGCGGCGAGAGCTGGGCGACGAATGAAGACATTCAGTGGTAAAGTTAAATATTCAGTAGAGGTGTTGAACATTAGTGTTAGTGGTGAACACTGGTGTTGGTGGTGAACATTCAATGGTAGGGAACACAAATTTCTTGTTTTCAGTATTTAATGATAATCTTGACAAAAATCAATAAAATCATCGAACATTCTCTGGTAGTGTGAACATTCAGTGGCAATGTTGAGCTTTCAGTGGTAATGTTGAGCTTTCAGTGGTAATGTTGAGCTTTCAGTGGTAATGTTGAGCTTTCAGTGGTAATGTTGAGCTTTCAGTGGTAATGTTGAGCTTTCAGTGGTAATGTTGAGCTTTCAGTGGGAATGTTGAGCTTTCAGTGGGAATGTCGGGCTTTCAGTGGTAATGTTGAGCTTTCAGTGGTAATGTTGAGCTTTAAGTGGTAATGTTGAGCTTTCAGCGGTAAGATTAAATATTTAGTGGTTGCTCTGAACATTAAATTATAGAATGGAATATTCAGGTGTAGTGCTGAGTATTAAATATTGATGATAAACATTCATTGGCAATTTTTAACTTTAAAAAATATGTGATGAACATTCCATGAGAGTGTTGAACATTCAATATTTGTTTCGAACGTTGCGAACATTCAGTGTCATGTTAAATGTCGTCAAGGGATGGTATTGAACACCAAATGTTAGTTGAAAATTTTTTAAAATACGAACAAGTTGATGAGTAAGACACAAGTGCAACAGTTGGGTATCTTCAGAGTTGAAAAGTTTCACCTACACAGTAGACTTCTTCAGTCGAATAGAGAGGCAACAGATATAGGAGTGAAATGAAGATGATGTAATCCGTCCCTCAACAACCTTTGAGAAACAGTGTGTAAGATGGTCAGCCTGGAGAAGTGTTCAGCTTCAAGGTCTGGAACGATTTGATGCTGTAGTATGAGAACTGAGTCTTAAGTACTGTCGAAGGTGAGGTGGAAGATCTCGAAGACGTTGTAGGGAGCGAGATTCACAAGTATAAGAAGGCAGGTCTCCCTGGTATCTAACCTAAGTGGTAGTGACGAACATTCAGTGGTAGTGGTGAACCTGCTGTTGCAGAAACTGTGCGCTCTCTTTGTGTTAGCGTTACCGACACTAACAAAGCTCTTTTTATATCATGTTAGAAATCACAGTAATTATATCAACTAGTCCTTTGTAGAAACTGTCTTTCTACTATCATTCACAGTCGCCGTCTTCTTGAAGCATCCCTTATACACAACATTTCCAATTTGAATCTTAGCCCTGGCATTGCTCTAAAAATTCCCTCAATTCTCATTACATTGTCAAATGCTCTAATGCCCTTACCATTTCATCTTTCCCATGTTTTCATTGCCTAGGAGTAGTTTGTCCTACGGAAGTTTTGTCCCTTATGGTATGTTGTCCTACTCCCATGGACTAGTAGCTCTCCTACAGTGCTCCTCTGGTCTTTTGTTCTTATAAACTACATCTGCTATTGCTACTACTTCTGCTGTTTCGTAGCTATTGTAAACGCAGGTAGTAAATTCAAGGCTTGTTGCGTATGACCGCAGCTAATGTCAGGAGTCAAAGAGCAGCCTTGCTAACACAATAGGGTAGTTATTCCTTTCCCGCATATTCCTTCACCACTCTGTAGAGCATTTACAAAGTTACATCAGCAGTATAGCATACACAAATAACCCGACGACGTTTCGGTCCGACTTGGACCATTTACAAAACTAAAACTGTCTACCCTACGTCCAACTTCCACAGTCGTCGTCTGGTTGAATCCTCCCTTATACACAACTGTCCTTGTATGAATCTTAGCCCTGGCTTTGTCTCTGTAGATGCTTTCCTCTTCCATTACATTGTTAATGCTCCAAACTTCAGAACATCCGTGACTTAACCTGATTATCTTTTCCCCTTCTCCCTCTTCCCCTTTCCTCTTTCTCCTTTGGGTGTTCTTTCTTCTGCCTTGGGTATTTGTCCTTTATTACTTTTCCCCCTCTGTGTTCTTCCTCCTACTCTCTGTGGGCCCCTAGCTCCCTTGCAGTGCTCCTCTTTCTTAGTATTTGACTGACTCTACTACTACTACTACTACCTCCACCACTTTCTCTCTTGTTCCCGTCCCTGTCTGTGACTTTGTAAATGGTCCAAGTCGGACCGAAACGTCGTAGTAAGCTCCTCTCTTCTATGTGCGGGTTATTTGTACATTGTTTCAGTCACGGTATTGTGACTGTGTTATTTAGCAGTATACCAGTAATAAAAAAGGGCAAAGTGCCAGTCATAATAGCAGGTCATGAGCGGCTCATAAACCCGACAATACCTTGGACGGTAAGTCAGTTCTCGTGATATTTGTTGATTGAACTGTACACTAAATAGAGCAGTTGGTTGAGTGGGCATGCCCATGGGTGTGTGATGAACGTGGAATAAATTGTAACGAACTCGGTACCTGCTACACGCTCACCCCTAGAACACTGTGATGGTTGGGAAATAGCATACCACAAATAGATATTATGTCATCATGATGCAAAAATAAAATGGCACCTCCAGTCTGCTCATACCATCCAACCCAGCTGTCAGTGCTACACAAAAATATGTACAGTTTACTGGATATGCTATTAAGTTCAAGCACTTGCCACAGAGGGGGACACTAGACAGTAACGCTGACAAAGGTACTAAATATTGACGATCTCTAACAATGAGTCTCCCTCAGCTAAGAAACTTCATGTCTGACGAAATCGTAATAACATGATTATAAACAAATCACGGTACGGGTGAGACTCGAACTCACGGCAAGGGAGTCATACAACTGCAGATTGAATCTTATTGTATCCAACTGGCCCAGTGGCTTGCGGTCTGGCCTGGAGTTTTATGACTCACTTGTGAGTTCGATCCTAACCCTTACTGTGGTATAAGAAACTTCATTTGAGTTTTCATCTTCCAGTTGTGACCTTGTTCCTATATCACATTCTACCCCTGTCCACCTTGGCAATTCCTCTCAATATTTTATACGCAGTTAATAAGTCAACCTGTCCCTCTTATCTCCAGTGTTGTCAGGACAAGCCCATTGGCTCTGGGACTTCTCATGTTGCAATTTTTTCCAGTGTCTCTGATTTCCTGATGTACTTGACCAGGTTTGGGTTCCATGGTGATGCTGCATACTCCAATATGGGCCCGACGTTCACGGTGTATAGTGCTTGAATGACTCCTTAGATTTTGTAATGCTATTCTTAGGTTTTCCTAACAGAATATGTCGAACAGACACTGGAACCTGACAATGCTCACAGAGAGGGGCAGGGAGCCTCTCCATGAGATACCCGTGCGTAAGACGAGTGTGGCCGATGCGAAGACGGGAGAGTGTAGTCTCCCAACCTCGACATTGGTGACAAGAAGAAGGCCAGAAACCTATACTCGGTTTAATAGAATGAAGTTTGTTATTTAGCAGGTCAGACCAGCGTTGTTGCCAACGTGTGCGAAGGTGGGTAGCAATGACCGCAAAATAGTCCGTAAAAGGAACACCTCTATGAAACTGGAAGGTCATGTACTGCTGACCGCGCAGCAGTGTCTGCCTGTTC
>WNWK01016965.1:0-7500 GCA_009830355.1 Cherax destructor
ACAAACTTTATTTTGAATATTGTTTTTAAACATATCCCTGAGGTATCCTGGTAATATCTGCTGTTTCAGGCCTAATACTACAGCCTGATTGTTTCCCACAAACACCCATACCTCTATAATCTATCAGTTTAAAGTCCTAGACAAGTCTCCAATGACCCCCTCAATCGTATCGGCTAATGCAATCACTCCAGCCCCAGAGAGATGAACCCCATCCCTTGCATACATATCACGTTTGCCATAGAATTTGTCCCATAAAGAACATTCACACTTATAATTGTGCCTACTACATACATAGAACTCTACATTCTCATATAAACCCTCCACTCAAAATTCTCCTCACCAACCTTAATAGGACCCATGACCATAACACAAGAAACAGATCACCCTTACCTAAATACTCATACTCAAAAAATACTCATTGTTATTTCTCCTATAAGATAATTCCATTTTTATTATTATATTACTTTAAAAAATTCTCAGTATTTTTTTCCTATAAGATAATCTCAATTTGTACTATTATAACATTGTAATATTACCACCTACTCATCATAAACTAAATATGCATTTTGTAAATTACTTTAAAAAAATACTCAATGTCATTTTCCCAAAAATAATTTCAATTTTTACTAAACACTTGCTGCAATGTAGTGTCACCATATTATAATTTGCCAAATGAAATATCATTATATTGTAATCTGCCCAATGTTTAAGCAAATCAAATTCCCATTAATCTATCAAATATTATGTACATAGTCCATAAGTTTTTAGATTAAGCTGCCCGTTATGCCCTGGCATGTCAGTGGCTCTCCTTGCCCTTCTATGTAAATCTCTATGTAAAATTGCAATGAAATAAAAATTATTATTATTATTATTATTACTATCTTGTGCTATTCCCAAACACACACCCCTGTCGCCGGCACAATTCCAAACATAGGCCAGAAACAGAACTCTGTAGAATACTTCTTTTGAGCGACGGGTCCAGTGACTCTCAAGCTGGTCCTAGTGGCATTAAAAAACAAAGAAGGGAAGTAACCCCGGAAAAGGACTTGGTACCTGAAGTCTTTATGGAAGGGGAGTCTCCTTCCAAACAATAGCAACTCTTCCATCCTCTCCCCTCCTCCCGTCTTCCACACATCAACAGCTCTTCAATAAAGGTAAGTGTCATGTTATTATTGTTTTATTCTTCATGACTCATTGTTTTCTGTGTAATTAAATGTATACAGTCTCTCCTCACTTAACGACGTACTCGTTTACCGATGACTTGGAGTTACGACGGGCTCTCCAACGAGTTAAAAAAAAAAATTGTATGCCGTATGAGAACTTGGGTCACACATCTGAATCTCCTTCTTACAGCCACTCAGTACACTAGCTTTTAACCCTTAAATTGTCCACACGTAGATATACGTTCACGTGCGTAGCTGACCGAATATTTTGAGAAAAAAATAAATTGTTCTTTTTCTTTAAAATGAAGAGTGCATTCCCACATGTTGTAATACTGCACACACTGAGTGCACAGACCCATTCTCTAATCTCTAGGCAACTCAGGCTTATCGTGGCAAGGTTAAAAGCATTTGAAAAAAAACGTAGATCTACGTTCGGAGCAGTACGCACGCGAACGTATATCTACGTGTGGACAGTTTAAGGGTTAAAGTCTCCAAGACCACGTATTTGTACAAATTTTAACTTGATTGTGTACCACATAGTACTAGAAGTGCAGCAGCACTTGTATAGGTTTCGTAGCTGACATTTAAAGCACTCCAGAGCGATTGTTATTACAAGAAATAAATCTTAATCTTTATTAATTATTATTATTATTATTATCATCATCATCACCATTAACATACCTTGTTCACTGAGTTTAATCATTTCTTAATTAAGCTGCCATGAGAGAGAGAATGTAAACACACAGATGAACAAACCAGCTGATCCCTTTACTGTGAATTTCTTTTGTACTTCTTCCATTTTCCTCTTGTTGTTTTTCCTCTTCCAAGTGCTGCTGCACTTATAACTCTATCTTGTACTATGGGGTGCACAATAGACGTGCAGCAGCACTTGGAAGAGGAAAAACAAGAGGAAAATGGAAGAAGTACAATGGAAATAAGTCACTATGAAAGCCTGTAATTGTTTTACATGATGGTAGGATTGCTGGTGTCTTTTTTCTGTCTCATAAACATGTAAGATTTCAGGTACATCTTGCTAGTTCTACTTACACTTCGATCACACTACACATTCATGTACAAGCATATATATACTCACCCCTCTGGGTTTTCTTCTAATTTTTTACTAGTTCTTGTTCTTATTTCCTCTTATCTCCATGGGGAAGTGGAATAGAATTCTTCCTCCGTAAGCCATGCGTGTCATAAGAGGCGACTAAAATGCTGGGAGCAAGGGGCTAGTAACCCCTTCTCCTGTATATATTACTAAATGTAAAAGGAGAAACTTTCGTTTTTCCTTTTGGGCCACCCTGCCTCGGTGGGAAATGGCCGACGTGTTGAAAGAAAGAAAGTCTGACTTTTTTGGGTTATCCTGGGTTCCCTACACATATGCTGCTATGTATGATAATCTATGTATAACTGTATTTGCGTATACCTGAATAAACTTACTTACTTAAAGTACACAGTCAAGGGATCAGCTGGTGTTCGTCTGTGTGTTGACATTTTGTCTCTTGTGGCAGCTTAAGAAATTATTATACAGTGGAACCCCGACTAATGAACGCTCCATATGGCGAACAAATCGTGTAACAAACGCTTTTTTCGCAAAATATTTTTCTCATGTAGCGAACATATACTCGTGTAGCGAACCGTGCCAGACCTGTCCGCCTGCCCCGCACAAGCGCGGTGAAGCAGACAGGACGCCAGTCAAGCGTTGTTTACACTTGAAGAACATTACCTAGCGCATTCTTTCAAACATTCACAATACTTTTGTTGTGTTTATTGCTGGTTCAGTGATTTTCACTGTGAAATAAGTCACCATGGGTCCAAAGAAGATTCCTAGTGGCACCAATGTGGTAAAGAGAGTGAGGACCACCATCGAACTGAAGAAAGAGATTGTAGAAATTATGAGAGTGGCGTATGTGTGAGTGAGCTTGCCAGGATGTACAACAAAAACAAATCTAATATCGGCACAAGAAAGCTAATGTTGCAAAAGGAGTTGATATGTTAATGAAAAATAGATCGAAAACAGTGGATGAGGTTGAGAAGTTGTTGATGTTGTGGATAAACAATAAACAGATAGCAGGTGATAGTATTTCCACGGCGATAATTTGTGAAAAGGCAAGGAAGTTGCACGCAGATCTTGTCAAGACAATGCCTGGAACCAGTGGTGAGGAGAGTGATTTTAAAGCCAGCAGAGGCTGGTTTGAGAGGTTTAGAACGTAGTGGCATACACAGTGTTGTGAGACATGGTGAGGCAGCCAGCTCAGACAAACGTGCAGCTGAAAAGTTTGAGAGTGAATTTAAGGGGTTCGTAGAGGCTGAAGAATTCCTCCCCAACCAGTGTTTAATTGTGATGAAACAGGCCTGTTTTGGAAGAAAATGCCCAACAGGACCTTCATTACTCAGGAGGAAAAGGCACTGCCACGACACAAGCCTATGAAAGACAGGCTAACTCTTATGATGTGTGCCAATGCCAGTGGTGATTTTAAAGTGAAGCCTTTACTGGTGTATCACGCAGAAAATCCCAGAGCCTTCAAGAAGCACAATGTTAACAGGAATAATTTGTGTGTGCATTGGAAGGTTAACACTAATTTATACCATTTTTACAATGATGCAGTTGTATACATAACAGTAAATCTTCTATTTTTGTGAGAATAAAAATTCAAAATGGAAAGCAAAAGCTATGGAACAGGGGCCTGGAGACGTGGCTAATGAACAGAGAACATGTTATTTTAGTGCCAGGAATGTCTGCCTGGTTTACTCTGGACCCTATTTTGAAATTGGCATCGTTTGAAATTTGTGTGAAATTGGAAAATTGCCATTTTCTGACCACTATTTTGGGTAGATGAAATTGGTAAATAGGCAGTTTCTTCTACTCATTCGATAGAAGAAATGGAGTTCTAGCGAAATAACTATAATTTTAGGAGACTGAAACATTGGAATTTGTCGAAAATAGGGCTCGAAGTGGGTGAAATTGCAGATGCGTCAGTGTCATAGATACTGATAACTTCGCGAAAGCATAATTTCGTTAGTTTTCGATCAAATTTCATAATTTTGGTGGCGTTATGATCGGAAAAAGATTCTTTATCATTTCATAAGAAAAAATTAATTTTTTTTTTCATAAAAATTTTCGACCCCAGGAACACTTTCCTGAGAAGGCCTGTCGACCCCCAAAGGGTTAAGGGCAGCTTAATCTAATGGCTTATCGACTATGTACTTAGTACTAGAGAAATTGATTGAGTTTGTTTTAGTTAAATATTAGATTGTAACTGTATAAATTTGTTCAACTTACAATATGATGATCTTACATTGTCATTGTAAACAAGTGTTTAGTAGGATGGTAACATAATAGTGAAAATTGAAATTATCTTATAGGAAAATAACAGTGAGCATTTTTGAAAGTAATTTACAGTACAGTGGACCCCCGAGTTTCGTAAAAACTTCACTCCTGAAGTCTGCTCAAGTGCCATTACCGAACGAATTTACTCCCTTAAGGAAAAATTTCACGTAGGTTAGTCTATTTCAGACCCCCAAAAATACACTTCCACAAGAACTTACAAAATTATACTTACATAATTGCACGATTTCCGGGGTATTCGTTAACCGAGGGTCCACTGTATGAGTATTTAGTTTAGGGTGAGTAGGTGGTTTTTGAGAAGTCTTAAATTGATTTTCAGACAAGGTTATTTTAGTATTTACTGGTAATGAATTTCAGAATCTGGGGCCATTTATGTTCATAGAATTTTTACATAGGTTGATATGGACACGAGGTATATCAAAAAGTGATCTGTGTCTTGTGTTGTGGTCATGGGTCCTATTAAAGTTGGTGAGGAGAATTTTGAGCAGAGGGTTTATATTAGAGTGTAAAGTTCTATGTATGTAGTAGGCACAAGAATAAGTGCGAATGTTCTTTACGGTGAGTAGTTTTAGGCTTTTGAATATTGGTGGAGTATGCTGTCTAGAGTGGGAATTTATCATCATTCTGACTGCAGCCTTTTGCTGGGTTATGAGTGGTCTAAGGTGATTTTAATGTTGTTGATCCTCATGCACAGATTCCATAGGTGAGATAAGGGTAGATGAGTGAATGATATAGTGCAAGGAGAGCTGATTGAGGCACATAGTAGCGTATCTTTGATAGTATGCCTACTGTCTTAGAGATTTTCTTGGAAATTTGTTGTATGTGTGTTTGGAATTTAAGGCTACTGTCAATGTGGATTCCTAGCAATTTTCCCTCTGTGAGTCTTGTGATGGGTGAATCATTGAGCGTTATGTTAAGTGGAACATTTGTGGCTCTGTTTCCAAACTGTATGAAGTAGGTCTTGTCAGTATTGAGAGTAATCTTATTAGTCGTCATCCATGTTGATATTTTCTGCAATTCGGCATTAACAGTGTTGGCCAGTATGACTGGATTTGGGTGAGAGAAGACATACGTTGTGTTATCTGCAAATAATATGGGTTTGAGTAGTTGTGATGCATTCGGTAGGTCATTAATGTAAATGAGAAATAGGAGTGGACCCAGGACACTTCCTTGAGGGACTCCGACTGTAATTTGTTGTGTGGAAGAGTTCGCTCCATTTGTGTACACGTATTGGCTTCTGTTACTAAAGTATGACTTTAGGTAGTTGAGTGAGTGCCCTCTTATACCATAGTGTGCTAATTTTGTGAGCAGTAAATCATGGTCGACTGTATCAAAAACTTTGCATAGATCAATGAAGATTCATAGTGGGACTTCTTTCTCAAGTGCGGTGTATATTAGCTCTAGCATGTGTATAATAGCATCATTTGTGCTCTTGTTGGTCCTGAATACAAAGTGACAGGGGTTGAGTACATTGTGTGAAATGAGGTAAGAATAGATCTGTCTATGAATTAATTTTTCGAAGATTTTAGAAAGCAGTGGTAAATAAGATATTGGTCTATAATTATTCAAGTCTGTTTGATCACCTCCTTTGTGGATTGGGGTTTTCTTCTATTTTCTTCCTAGTTCTTGTTCTTGTTTATTTCTGCTTATGTCCATGGGGAAGTGGAACAGAATTTCTTCCTCCGTAAGCTATGCGTGTCGAAATTGGATGTCCTAGCCCTAAGCGAAACAAAGCTGAAGAGAGTAGGGGAGTTTCAGTGGGAAAAAATAAATGGGATTAAGTCAGGAGTAGCAATAATGTTAAAGGATCAGTTATGGAGAGAGGAGAGGGAATATAAATGTATAAATTCAAGGATTATGTGGATTAAAATAAGGGTTGGATGTGAAAAGTGGGTTACAATAAGTGTGTATGTACCTGGAGAAGAAAGGAGTGTAGACGAGAGAGAGAGAGAGGTTTTGGGAGATGTTAAGGGAGTGTGTAGGAGCATTTGAGCCAAGCGAGAGAGTAATTGTGGTAGGGGACCTAAATGAAAAGGGAAAGTGTAAGAGAGAAAAAGTTAGCAAATGAGAGGTTTTTACAAAATAGAAGTGATGCAAGGAGGGAGGAGTATATGGAGAGAAAAAGAGAGGAATTGTTAAATGTTGATGAAGATAGGGAAGCTGTGATTTCGTGTATAGGGCAAGGAGGAATAACATCTTATAGGGGTGAGAAAGAACCAGTTGTGAGTGTGGGGAAAGTGCATGGGGCAGTGGGTAGAATGAAAGGGGGTAAAGCAGCTGGGATTGATGGGATAAAGATAGAAATGTTAAAAGCAGGTGGGGATATAGTTTTGGAGTAGTTAGTGTTTTTATTTAATAAATGTATGGAAGAGGGAAAGGTATCTAGGGACTGGAAGAGAGCATGCATAGTCCCTTTGTATAAAGACAAAGGGGACAAAAGAGAGTGTAAAAATTACAGGAGAATAACTCTATTGAGTATACCTGGTAAAGTGTATGGTAGAGTTATTATTGAAAGAATTAAGAGTAAGAAGGAGAGCAGGATAGCAGATGAACAAGGAGGCTGTACGAAGGGTAGAGGGTGTGTAGACCAAGTGTTTGCAGTGAAACATATAGGTGAACAGTATTTAGATAAACATAGAGGTTTCTGTGGCATTTATGGATTTGGAAAAGGCATATGATAAGGTGGATAGGGGGGCAATGTGGCAGATGTTGCAAATGTATGGAATAGGAGGTAGGTTACTGAAAGCAGTGAAGAGTCTTTACAAGGATAGTGAGGCTCAGGTTACAGTATGTAGGCGAGAGGGGAATTACTTCCCAGTAAAAGTAGGCCTTAGACTGGGATGTGTGATGTCACCATGGTTGTTCAACATATTTATAGATGGAGTTGTAGGAGAGGTGAATACTCAGGTGTTGGAAAGAGGTGTGGGGTTAAAAGATAAAGAATCTAACACAAAGTGGGAGTTGTCACAGCTGCTCTTTGCTGATGAC